>VYZV01013233.1:83239-103241 GCA_013401275.1 Pandion haliaetus
TCATCCAGAGACCTCTGACAACCACCCATTGACACCAACAGGCATGCACAAAAGACATTTGCATATGATAATGAGTTTCCAGAAAAATAATGAATATGTAAATCTTTTCATGGGAAACTAATGACTAAGTATGTAGAACTTGTATATAACCTATACAATTAACTCTGTCGACACAAACAATAGGAGGAGCGATCCCCTGTGTGTCCAGCGCTGCAATAAAGAATACCTGCTTAATAGTCACTTGACTATTGAGTTCTGATTTCAGCTTTTCACAGCATCACATGATATGAAGTTATACTAAGATTTGAGGGCTTTGTCTCAGACCTTTTCAGTTTGATTTATGTACTATTGCAGATGTGCTCCTGTATGTGGCTCCCCTTGAAACCAAATAATGCAATAGAAGACATATTTCTGTGTAATAGATGTCAATGATTATAAGTGGCATGTTAGTATGCATCAGTGGAAGACCATTCATGGGTGAATTTTGTTAATCAGTTGCTCAGTGCATGCTAAATATTACTGTTGATTCACTGTAACCAGATTTAATATTATACTGGTTCGTCAATAACATTTCTGTTAAGCAGCCAAGTCTGTAGCCAAGTATTTAATACAGCCTTTTTTCTTTACATTATTCCCGAATAACTGAAAGTCCTAGAATTAATTCCAGGTCTCACAACTCCCATAAAGGATGGCCAAAGTCTACTAGTAGGGAATGTAGTTAAGTCTTGTGTTCATGCCCAGGTAGTATGGAGTCCTCAGCACAGGAAAGATGTGGACCTGTTGGAGGGGGTCCAGAGGAGGGCCACAAAAACAATCAGAGGGATGGAACACCTCTCCTATGAAGAAAGGCTGAGAGAATTGGGGTGGTTCAGCCTGGAGAAGAGAAGGCTCCGGGGAGACCTTACTGCTGCCTTGCAGTACTTAAAGGGGGCTTATGAGAAAGACGGGGTCAAACTTTTTAGTAGGGCCTGATAGGACAAGGGGTAATGGTTTTAAATGAGAAAGGGTAGATTCAGACTAGATTTAAGGAAAAAAAAATTATGATGAGGGTGGTGAAACACTGGAACAGGTTGCCCAGAGAGGTAGATGCCCCATCCCTGGAAACATTCAAGGTCAGGCTGGATGGGGCTCTGAGCAACCTGATCTAGTTGAAGATGCCCCTGCTCATTGCAGGGGGGGTTGGACCAGATGACATTTAATGGTGTCTTCCAACCCAAACTATTCTATGATTCTATGCTGAATTCCTAAGAGTCTGTACCTGTGCGTGGCATTCACTACTGATACTTGTCTGCATGTAGTTAATCCCTTCTTAAATTTTGAGTTAGGTGAGGTTCAAGACTTGGCCATACTACAAAATTCCGTATTCAAAAGTGATTAGCTGCAGTAATTAGCTGATGCTCCTGCCAACAAATAATCTTTTCAGTGTCATGTCACCAGTGAGAGAGACTGAAGGAGTT
Source organism: Pandion haliaetus (assembly GCA_013401275.1). Lineage (NCBI taxonomy): Eukaryota > Metazoa > Chordata > Aves > Accipitriformes > Pandionidae > Pandion > Pandion haliaetus. Next base: position 84,697 of record VYZV01013233.1, read on the forward strand.
AATGTCTCAAACATTGTGGTGGGGTAAGTGCTGCTTGACAAACAAACTGCATAACAAGGAACTTTGCCTAGCAAGGAGCCATAGGTGAAAAGAAGCCCATCAGCAACAGGCGGGGGAGGGTGTGCTGGAGGGTGCACAGCTCCCCGTTCTGTTGTGCTGTTCTGATGTGCTGAACAGGGCAGCTCACCATGTATGGCAAAAGATCACTTCTGCAGGGAAGGGGAATGATGTATCAGTGTGTTTTCCTAGGATTTTTCTTGGCAGATGGGACCTTTTTGGCTGATATATTTAATCCTGTTTTCTAGAAGAGGATAGTGGCAGTAGAAAGCTGCTTCAGTGAAGGGCCTTAGATACGATCAAGCAGGAACAGTAACACCATCAGAAGCAGACTCGTAGATATGAAGTGACAAATGATCCCAGAGTATGTTTACAGGCATGCAAATATCTTGCCCACTGTGCTTGGTCCAAGATTTAAAAGTAGCTCAGCTGCTACTGTACATTAAATATATGGTATCACTCATCAAGTCTTTTTGCCATCACCCAAATTTTCTAGCTGCAGGCATTGAGTAATTTCACCACAAATTCTGCTGCTTATCTAGCACTCTTGAATATCAGGTGAAGCTCATGACTTCATTTTTCATATGAGCATTGACAAGAGTCACAAAGGCTTATTCTGAAACATTTTGTCTGGGGTAATCAGCTGCTGTCTACTGTAGCAACATTTTACTAGACCCAGCTACAGGAAGGCAGCAATCAAATACAGAATCTCTAAGTCTCCTACCCTCTACTCTCACATTAGGCGTATCAAAATAACCAGGTATATACATACTGGCATTAATGGTATTTATCTACATACTGAGCTGTCTGAAGAATGATTGCCCCAATATGGCTGTGGTGGCTCTTTAATAACGTTTTCCAAAAAATGTTGCCATCCATATTTCCGCACCTAATTACGTATTTTTTACGTATGATTTTTGTTTTTCCTTAGAGTATCAATATATAGCTTTTTGTCTGTTCTCAGTTTTGAAGGTCTTCACTATAGTATATTAATGTACATTTCTAAAACAGTTTACACACTGTATTAAAAATGTGCTTTAAAAGTTACTGGTATTACACCTTACAGAGAAAACGTATCAGTAATGTGCATGTTAATTCCTGTGCTGTCTGTGAGGATGCAGTCAAACCTTTAGGGTATGCACCCTCACAATATTAGAACAAGCAAATGTTCTGACTACCAAAGTCCAAGTGTAAAAGGATTCAGTAAGATAACTCTACTGGTGAAAAAAGGTGGGTAAGCGCAAGCTGGTTATCTTTTCAGGTAGCAGCCTAATGGACATTGCAGGCAAGTTTTAAATCTAATTAATGCAGCAGCCTAAAAATCATGCAGTAGAAGACCATCTTGTTGAAAAATGGCAGTAGTTAAGGACCCTTAAACATTATGACTCGGCAATCTTAAATTCAGCAATAAATCTTGTTTTATCACCAAAGTCAAAGTAGGATTCCAGAATATTTTGCTCTTGAACACAAATATAAGAGCTGATATACTGGGACAGGTCAAAGACGTGTGTACCTTCTATCTGACAGGTGTCAACAGGAGATGCCTTTGTTAACAGAGCAGTCCTTCCCTAGGCAAACTCTTCAGCTTCCAACAGTCAAAAATTCAGGGACTTGCTGAAGTACTTTCCTTTCTGTTTAATAGATACTGATATAAGGCCTCAATACATCTGCATAATGCTGCCTGCCCTCTGCAACACCAAATTCTGGAATATTTCCTATGGCTAACATGAAATCTGTTATTTGAAGAATTAACCTGGTGCCCCTAAGTTCCAGTACTGTCAGAAACAAGGAGTGACTATTCATTATTGCCCTCACCATTCACAATTTATGGATTACCTTTACCTAATACCCTCTTAGTCATTTATTTTCCAGGCTGAGATGTTCTAACCCACTTAATCTTTCCCTCTCCAAAGACCTTACTGTGCTTCTCTGATCATCTGTGTCACCACTTCTGCAGCATTTCCAGATATGTCTGAGATGGGCTAATCACACAGAGAAACAGTGGACGAGATGTGGGAGCCCAGTGGATAGATACAGTGATATGAGGAAGCTTCCCTTTTCACCCCTAGCAACTCCTTTTCTGTTCCTGAGGAGGTTAAGTCTGGAGAAAACTGTTGTATTGGGTTTACGTGGAGTTACGTTTACTATCTGCAGTGACTAAGATCTTGGTCCTAGTCTATTGTCATGTGTATATAGTTAAAATGGTATTTCCCACTGATAATTTCTAATTTAATTCAATCTGCTATTTTTTCACCCAGTGTTGTAATATCTTTGTAGCTCTGTGTAGTCTTTTTGGTTCAGAAAATCCTGAACAAGTCCAGTAACATTAGCCACCTTTTATCACTGGAGTATCCATCCTGTCTTCCAAATGTTATATGAACATGCTGAACAGTGTGATCCTTGGGAAATCCTGAAAATAACCCCACTGTACCATGGAACCTGATAATGTTTTTGTCTTTCAACCTTTTGCTCTAGATTTCTGGTTTGTGACAAATTTGGGGATGAAAAACTGTTTTGACCAAATTAAATACATACTTATTTTCCATTGAACTAGTAATCCTATCATTTTGGTCAGCTATATAAAAATGCTTTGTGGGCTGCTTAAAGTTGTTAAATGGTGTTTTGCTCATAAAATTGAGTGATTTCTTTCTGCAATACACTGCCTACCTTAATATGTTTTTTCAGGGGGAGAAACAAGGGAGGGGAAAATAGACAAATAGCGGAAATGCTCTATGGAGGATACAGACAGGAGACAACTGTCAATTATCAAGCACCTCCACACAAAGCAACACTTGAAGTCAGAAAGGCACAACCCATGTGGATAAAGCCATCCCAGCTGACTTCTTGTATATATAGACATGCTCTAAGTTGCCTGCCATACAGGTGCTACTCTTAATGATACTCTTAACTCTGCTGATACTCTGCTGTTGATGTCTATCTTTGTTTCTCAAGATTTGCATCATCTCTCTATTCTCTTGCCTGTTTTTAGGTGGCATCTGTTACATCTTTATATCAATTAGTTCAGAGCGCCTAAAAGCAATAAAACAATTACACTGGATTGTATTGAACTGGTGCAGCTGCACAGTTCTGGTGGAACACAAGATCCAGTTTAGAGCATGTGATACTGTGGTCTGATTTCAATGATTTTCTTTAAGAAAAAGACCCTTCAGACTTCAAACATGTATTGAGGACCCTTGCTTACTGTGCTATGCTATTCAAAACAGATACACCAAGAAAATAAGAGACTCACTTTTGTCACACAGAAGGCCATGCATCAGAAATAGAGAACAGGTTTATTTGAGATTATCCTTGCACTCATATGTGATATGAAGGTGTTTAATGTTAGTAGTGTTTTCTGTCAAGTCTTACATTCTGGAGAAGCCAAAAAATCCTAGATAATTTTTTTCTTTTAAAGGGATACCTTGAGTATTTGTCCAGTGATGCAGAAGAGCTGATGATGTCACCATGCCTAGGAAAAAAGCAATGATTTTTTGGGAGGTTGCAGCTGCACAATTCTATGGAGATGTCTCTTAGTTTCTCTTGCATGCCTTAATAGCATTTACTAAATAGCATTACGTGAGCACAGTTGGTGAGTTTTGTGAAGGTTAAGAATCTAAGTGGGTAATTCAGAAAGAAACTGTCTTTTCTCTGACAGTTAAGTCTTCTTTACAATGCAGTTACCAAAACATTGTCATGTATCTGATTTTGAAATGATATGAATAGCTTTATACTCTAGGCATACTGCTTTAACTTTAAACATCAAATAATTTGGCTGCTTCCATCATTTTTATTTAAAAGGTCTTATGTCCAGTTTATTTCTATGTGAGCAAGATCAGGTTTTATGTAAGCTCTTGTATTTACTTACAATATGCTTTTAAGTGAGGATCTGAATTTTTGCTGAACATTAGGGAACAACAAACATATTACTTCTCATTATTACATGTAAATAATTTCTGCAAAAGATTGTGGTAGTGAATGTTCTTCTCTATGCAGGATTTTGTACAAGGTTGGATCTTGTCTCCTTTTTACTTGCAACACTAAGAAAAATATTTCCTAGCTTTCCACATACTATAGCTACAAGCTGATTTCGCTGACCGCTCTTGTTAAGAACTTCCCTGCATGTCTTGATCACTGTTAAAAACCTTTCACAGATAACTTTCTCCCAAGGCTTGGTGATTGTGTTGAAAGCCTTTTTGTGTGGTCTGTAAAAGACATGGGGTTTTTTTCTGGATTTGTTTTATGCTTGCAGAAAATGCACAGATGCGTGTCCATCTGCCTAAAACCAGCCATCCAACATAAAGCTACGTTTATATTTTTTGCTGCTTTGTTGTTTTTCTGTTATTTGCAATGCCCTTGACCTTTCCTCCAGTTGAAGATGCCAATTTGTCTCAGATCTTATGTATAAAGAGAGCTAGGGTAATACAAAACACACATACACAACTCTCTCCTTTCTGATAAGGACTGTATAGAGCCTTCTCCTGGAAAATCTTTCTTGCAACTTAAAACTCTCAGTTGCAACTTGTGAGCTAGGAAACCCCCCAAAGCTGCAAATACTCAATGGTTTGGACAGTCAGGACACTTTTATTTGAAATGTGCATGTAGCAGCCTTGCATTGAGCATCCTTGCCTGAAAGTTTGGCTGTAAGCCTTAATGTCAGTGATAAAGACAAAGAAATCTGTCAGGTTTAATTATCTGTGCAATATAACATCACTGAGGGAAATATTCTCCTCTGGCTCCTAATCCTCCTTATCTTTGGTACATGTTAAAGCAGAACGGCTGACTTTCTTTCATAAATTGCCTGAGGCTTATTATCATGGGAAGCCTGTCACCCGTGATTAAATAGCAATGCAAGTCTGCTTTAGGAATAATTACTTTGAAAATTCATGTAGGTAACAAGGTTGTGTTATACCTCGTGTTTCTCGAACTGACAGTAGGCATGGGGCCTACTTTCAGATGCTTCACTATTGTCATGCCTGCTGCTTCTGAAAAAAATATGTACCAGCTTTTATTATTTATTTTTTTTTTAATAGAGCAGTAACAAGAATCATGTTGGCTGGAAGGAGTTAATTCTTGCTGTCAGTACTTACATGTATAATGTTTATTTTTGAAATAGTTTTGATTTTTTTTTAAGATACCGAAACACTTCTTTTTTCCACAAATGCAGATATTCTAATTAAATAAAATGCAATAATGGAAGCAGTTCTGTTTTGAAATAAGCTTTTCAAGAAACTATTGCAAAGGGAGCGTATAAAAGGAATATGTAAACTTTCTGAAGTAGTGTTATCAGCACTGAATAATTGCTAAGTAAGGTACAAATGTAGAAGTGACTGAATTAAAGTCAGTGCCCATTTATTTTCATTAGTAGGACACACAACTTGGATAGAGTTGTGATTTCGCATTAAGAGGAAATGACTGGACTGTTAAAATGCCTCTGAATATTCTAAATCATTGCCCTGTAATGCACTGAGTCCTAGCCAACACTGAACACAGCCCTTGAACACAAATTTGATGAAGATTCAGAAACCATTTGATGAGGATTCAGAGGAATGAGTTATTCCCCAACCTTGTAAACATTTGTCAAGCTTCATCCCAAATACATCAGTGTCTTTACCATAAGGGAGCAGGAAAACCAAAAGTCAAAGTGACACCTGAAGAAAGAGGGTTTACACTTTCATGGTTTTTTACAGATTGGGATCGTTTCCCTTTAAAAGCCAGGCTGATATTATTAATTTTGAATGTGAATTGCCTCTGGAGTTCACCTGACCTGCAGACCCTTTCAGAATACTGATCTGTTAAAGAACCAAGAAAAGCCACTACCATGCATCAGTTCCTCTCAAAATGTTGTCTGCTAGTTTGGACCTCGGACTCAGCAGTCCTGGGCTGGAGCTCCTATTTTACTCTAATGGTCTGGTGTCCATGTGACCCTCTAGGAACGTTGGGAAGATAAATATAGAGATTTTGCAACAGCTATATATTAAGATTTGAATTAGAAAAGTGTAGTAGACAGTGAGGAATATGTCTATTAAATACATACCAGAACAGCTTTAGCGAGCTTACATGAGATCAGACACTGCTTTTCCTAATCACCTGTTGAATCCTCTCTTTAGTTTGTTGATACCCAGAAGTCCAAACTGATACCTATTTTTAGAAATTTATTTGCGTCAGATATGAGGCCAAATAACAAACAGTCTCCAGGGTTTACCTCCATCTTGACTCCAATTTGGATTGGCAACTTGACTGTTTTTAAGAGCAGAATCTTTAAGCCCCTGGAATGCACTCCCAAAGGAAAACCTTGCACCATAGACATTTAAAATGGGAACTGCAACAGGCTTGACAGAGACCTTAGACAACAACAATCCTCCCCTGATTGTGCAGTGCACAAATAATGACCAGTTTATTTCTATTTCTGTCTCTCATAGCTTAATGATTGTGGTCCCTATGCCCCTGCTGCTGTAGTTTGTGTCCTATTTTTTTTTTTTTTTTGGTGCTGCAGGGAGGATGGATGCAGTAGTTAATGGCAGGTATAATATTCCAGTCGTTACAGAAGCAGATGTCACTTTGACATTTTTCTGACTTACTTGGTGCCTTTGTGTCAGCTGCCTTCATAAGCCCAAGGGACAAGACTTGCTTCATTACTGTAAAGGGAATTTCAGGTATATAATTAGCAGGTGCTATGTTAGCCTGGTAACCATTTAAGTACTAAATTAAGAATCAGCAGAAAATTGAATTACTCGGATGTATAATGGTTACAAGGATCGCTTTTCTCACCTGTCAACTGCAATCTGTTCCACTGGCAAAACCAAAGTTTGCTGGCAGAAGAATGAAACCCTTGCTGTTAGCTCCTGTTAGGTGACATTGCAGGAATTTATTGAAAAGGGCATCAAAAAAGAGTCTGCCCCTTGTTGGTTTTTCATGTCACGCCAGTAGGTGTACCCATGTATTAGTACCAGTGTACTAATTCCAGTTCTCAAGAACACATTTATGCTTTGCTATTTTAGCTACCTGTTAACACTTACGTGCTCTGGTTATTTGCTGCATAACAAATTTGGTGATAGGAACTGGGTAGTGCTCAGCCTGCCAAGACTCTTTAGATCAACATTTCCATATTTATTTAAATATCCGTCATTGATGACAGCACTAGGATTGTCAAATTTTTCTGCAACAAAGACCATATGTGAAAAAGGTGGCATTCTGTCCCACCTTGATTTCCAAGTGCTGCATGAAGAAAATAAGAGCTGTAAGTGAAATATGCAGCTAGCATGTTGGACTTGGCTGGGATGTACTATGCTCTTTCTCTTTACATTGAGGTTTGCTCCATTTTTCGATCATTTCATTGCATTGTGTCAATATTCAGGCAAATAAAGGCATCTGAAAATAGACTAGTCAAACAGTTGAAGCTGCCTGTCAAATAATTGTCAGCTAATGGGATTCTGATGTTGGGCTATTTGCTGATGTGCACACAGTAGCAATGACTGCAGGTGATACAGAGTACAAGCCAAATGGCTTTCATTTGCAATGAAAGAAGGCTTGACAAGTCTACTCCATCACTTGTGATGGCAATAGACAACACCAAGTTGGGCAGGTGTGTTGATCTACTTGAGGGTAGGAAGGCTCTACAGAGGGATCTGGACAGGCTGGATCGATGAGCCAAGGCCAGCTGTATGAGGTTCAACAAGGCCAAGTGCCGGCTCCTGCACTTTGGTCACAACAACCCCATGCAATGCTACAGGCTTGGGGAAGAGTGGCTGGAAAGCTGCCCAGCGGAAAAGGACCTGGGGGTGCTGGTTGACAGTCAGCTGAATATGAGCCAGCAGTGTGCCCAGGCGGCCAAGAAGGCCAACAGCATCCTGGCCTGTATCAGAAACCGTGTGGCCAGCAGGAGCAGGGAGGAGATTGCCCCCCTGTACTCAGCACTGGTGAGGCCGCCCCTTGAGTACTGTGTTCAGTTTTGGGCCCCTCACTACAGGAAAGACATTGAGGCGCTGGAGCGTGTCCAGAGAAGGGCAACGAAGCTGGTGAGGGGCCTGGAGCACAAGTCTTCTGAGGAGCGGCTGAGGGAACTGGGGTTGTTTAGCCTGGAGAAAAGGAGGCTGAGGGGAGACCTTTTCGCTCTCTACAACTACCTGAAAGGAGATTGCAGCGAGGTGGGTATCAGTCTCTTCTCCCATGTAACAAGCAATAGGAGGCGAGGAAATGGCCTCAAGTTGTGCCAGGGGAAGTTTAGATTGGATATTAGCAAAAATCTACATGAGCACCTGCACAACAGTCAATAACCTTTCGACAAAGGATAGGAAAAGTAGTGAGACACTGGAAGATTTCTGTTGCACTGCCAACTGCCTGGGTTCAGAGCTGGCAGTCTGCACTAATTACTTGGCCATCAAGGTTTTTCTCTTCACTCCCTGAGGTCTGCCAGTGTTGAAGTGGGCCTAGGAGTTTGTGCAAGTTGCATGAAAGAGAAAATGCTGTGTTTTCTAGCTGCTCAGAGACCAAGCAAAGCAAAATGTCCCTTTTAAATAGCTGTTTTACACAGGGAGTGAGGTTTTTCATAGGACTGCTGTGCCTGGCAGCAAAGTTGGCTTTAGAGTTGAAGGAAAAGCACTTGTGAACTGCAGGATACAAATCCCTCATGAGTTTGGAACTGGAGAGAAAATCTGTTCTGTAATTCAAGAGGCATTTGTTATATTACATTACAGAAATGTGGGTGCAAAGGTTGCCTCACAGTGATTTGAGGAAAATCTCTCATGACTCAAAGGCTTGGTTTTGACTGGATGTGGACCCCAGCCTTGCTGCACAAATTTGGTCAAAGTCCCTGCCTCTGACAGGTGGGACCTGCTTTGCTTTAGTTTAGGGTTCTTGGAGGAAGTCATCCTCGACTGAAGTCCTTTCTAGCCTCAATTTGGCCATCTAAGGCTGAAAGATTACTTACACTCTGTAAATAAGCTTAGAAACTTACCACAGCAGCTCTTTTAGTAATTTCTTAATAATTTTTGTCTTTAGCAGTAGGTTTATATGGGGGAGGCATAGAGGTAGAGTTTCTGTTACTAACTTATTAAGTTCACATTTATATGTAGACTAATTTTCTCTCAAAGTTAGGAAATATATTCTACTCAAGGCCAACAAAACAAAGCTGGAGTTTAAGAAATTTAATAAATGGAAACATTAGAAATATTTTGAAAGGTTAAGATGCCTTCTTTATAAGTTACTTTTTCTTACAGGAAGACTCATGTTTAGATGAGTTCTGCCATGAAATAAAGGAGTCTACTTGTTAAAAAAGTTACTATTGTAGTCTGACTTGTATATGTAGGTATAAAATACTATGTTTAATGAACATGGATCTTTATTTTTTGGTTTAGTGAGGCTTTTTTTTCCTTGGCCTTTGAAGGAAAAAATACTTTAATTAGAACAAAGCTGAAGAAAGCATCTCTAAAAATGAAGTGTTCATCCTCTGTGTAGTAAAGGATCATTTTTAAAGGTCTAGTGTGCACCTCGGAAAAAAACAAACAGGGATGACTTAGCAACTAGCAGAACTCTCTCACTGTTCCTATTGGGGAACATACTTTGGACCATCTTCCCATAATCCTTGTGGATATGCTGTTAACTTTTTTATGGCCAAGGACCCACAAGGTGCTATTTTTTTTTTCTTCCCATATACCAGGGTTTTGCTGTAATGAAAACTTCAGAAAACAACAGCCACTCACTCATTCTGCTCAAGGGGCTGATCTTCCATTATGCTCACCTGGATCTAAACTCATTAATTTAATGTAAACACCTTCTAGGTTAAACTGGAATTATTTTTTTCCTTGGCACTTTTTCTGCTGTGCTCTGCAGTTTGTCCACCATTGTAATTCTTTCAACTTCAGCTCATCCCACACCTGCATCTCAAGGCCTAACTTCCTATTATAAATATCTTCATTTTCTGTACATATTTCCATTTGTGTGTGAACGATCTTTCAAAGAACTGCCCTCTCTTACCCAGTACTTTCCACATGTTTCATTTTGCATTGATGCTTCTATTCCATAGAATGGTACTGGTGTGGGAAGTTTGCACTTAGGAACCAAGTATGCTACAGTCAGTCATTGACCTTTTGTACAGTATGTATGGCTAAGGCATATCTTCTCTAACATCAGCGTGAATGCAACCATCAGCATGGATGAAGCTCTGTAGACACAGGTAAAACTTTACCATGCTCTGATTTCACAACTGCTACTTACTGTCCTGTTTGCTGGAACATCCACTTTGTCATCTTGGCATTTATTTTAAGTCCAGATCTATTCTGCATGTCTTTTGAGCTAGTGAAAGGTATCATCGTAAGTTTAAATGGCTGTCAGTTGTATAATGTCACCTACAAAACCTAAGAGGCATAAATCTCAACTTGTTTAGCATTCTTAACATGCAGTTTAAGAAAAAAGGTGAAGAAAGTCTCTCATTCAAGGTCTTGGCTTACTCTGAACTTTGCCTCAAGCCAGTTCTTTTAGTTCCTTTGAAACTTATCATACAATCTTGTTAAAGAAAGTCTTTGTTCACTGTGTAAGGCTTGGAAATCTTTACAGACTTGCACAATGACTGGCTCTTTTAAACATCTAGTAATGTGGTTCAAGTGCACTTTCATCAGGTAGCTCATCATGTGTTTTTGAGTTCTGTCTGAATGCAATCTAGCCTAGGTTCCTTTAGAAGCATAAGCCACTAGTGTGTTACAAGAGAGGTTAACAGCTGACTGTTGTCTCTCCATCAAAGATCAAGGGAAAAACCTGACTGCAGGAGGCTCAAAAAAACTTCAAAACATCCCAAAACCTCCATTCAAGCTGAAAAATGAAATAAGATTGCAAATGCCAAAATGGTCATTTTTAGTGTTTGAATCAGTGTTTGATGGGGATAGTGGCAACAAATTCCACAATTAAAATGGAAGGGTTTTTTTTAACAAAAAGGGATGAGAACATTGTGATGGCTTTTATAAATATGAAGAAAATGCAACTCAAATCAGCTGAGCAGAGTGTTAAGAACAAGACTAAAACATCGTCTTTAATCACAATAAATCATTTCTGTATGAGGCCATTATATGTTAGCATATAAACCGAATGCCTTATATGCATGGAACAAGCCCAGAAAATCTATTTTGTTTCTTTGTTATTTAACTATAAAGGAACAATTTCTTCAGTGCTACCCATTTTATCAGAAAGGTATTACATTAGAAACAGTCAGAGAAGTTTAGACTCAAGTCCATCTTGTTGTTGTTACTAGTAGTACATACTACTTTAAATGTATTTGGTGCTATGTTGCAGTTTGATCCAGAAACGATTTTGCAGCTCCATATTATATACAAATGACTTGTTTACAATGCGTAGCCTTAAATTGACTCCCCAGGTGCCAAAGTACTAAGAGATCAAAGAACTGATATTTCCTTGGTTTTGAATTTTCAATGCTTACTTAATTACAAAATTCTTAAAGTATAGATTGCTTTGGTTTTGTTTTGTTTTAACATATGTTAGTGAGAGTTTTAAAACACCCAAAACTAAAACCAGATAAATGGTATCATGTGCACCCACTCTGGCCTTCATGGGTTGTCTGTATTTTGAAACCATGTGACAGATTATGTAATCTTAATTTCATTATAAAGAAAACCACTCACCTTTTTCAGTATCTCGCATTTTTGTGGGACTTCTCACACTAGAAAGCAAAGTTGTGTGATATTTAGGGAATTCTAGCCTAAGTACAAGGCAAATTACAGTCAAGGAGAGCTGCAGCTTCCTCACACATGACAAATTTGTGCCTCAAAAAACCATTGTTTTCATTAACCTCTATGAATTCTTCACCTACCAGAGTACCTTACTGGAAAATTTGTGACAGTAGAGATGCTGTCCAAAACAAAGCCCAGCTTCTGCAGGAAAAAAGAGGTACAAAGTTCATGTTTTGCCATTCCTGTGAAACAATTTTATTGATAAGTTTCATGTAGATGCTGGGGAGAGGAAAAATTTTTCAAAACTTGCATTCAGTGAAAACTGGTTTTAAACCTTAAAAGAAAGAATATATGAAGTATACAACAACCCCATACGAAGTGTGGCAATAGAGAAACGTCCCAGTTTTAGTAAACCAGTCTCCGTTTAAAAGCAGCTGGAAAGGCAATAAATAAAAATGAGTTGCAATCAAGCCCCTTGATATCCATTTTCACTCTAATGAAGCTTGATGTTTTTTTCCAAACTGTAGTAGAGTAAAACTATAATTAATGCTCAACCAGCATGTGAATTGAATGCTACTTGTAATTACATCAGCTTGGTAATGCAGTAGGATATTGCACATGACTGATTTTGGATTTTAACTGGATTTTTCTATTGGATTCACTCCTTATCAAAAAATGTGTTGAGGAAAAGTCTTTATGGCTGCCTCAGGCATAATGTGCACTTGAGGGCAGTCAGGTTCATATTCAGCTCTGGTATTGCTTCAGTATGAGACTTGGAAGAGTTGTTAGGCCTCTTTTTCATTTGACTTCCTGAGAAGTAAAATGAAGAAACTATGTGCTGGAGAGTCACGAAGTAAAACAAGATTTTTTTCTTAAATTTGGCAGTGCCTAGCAGCCTATCTCTTGCTAATGGGACCTGTTTTGCAAAGAAGTGACAATATTTGTTCATCTAAGTAGTACTTAGGTGCCTAAAGAAGCAGATAGGTGTTCAGGGAGATTTAGAAAATAACTAAACAGATTAGGCACTTAGACTTTTTTGTCTCTGTGTAAATTAGGTGTTTGACCTATTTCTGTAACTGAAAACTGTAATGGACTCCTCCATAATTTTGCAGTTCTGGTCTCAAATCCACATTTTAGCAAACCCATAAAGCATTTATGCAAACTAACGGGAAAGTGGAACAAAAATCGTCATTCTTGTAGTGAAAGTTGTTTTCATGGTTATCGCTAACAAGCAGTAGCCTGTAAAAACAGTCATGGTGCAAACAGCACAGGAACAGCAACTTGACTTCAATGGGAACATCTTTCTTGATAAGAAAATTTACACTTCGTCAAACAGGGAAAGATGATTGTTATGGTGACTGGCTGCAGATTTTTAAGCTTAGGTGAGATTGCTAGGAACAGAGATGGTAGAGCTCCTTCCAGCTGGTGGGCTGAATCTCTTTCCTACAGCTATCTCCAGAAAATTGCCAGATTGTGGGTTGCCTGAGGCAGCACCAGGCATGCAATATGGATCAATGTGCAGACATTTGTGGATGATGTTCCACGTTGGAAACGGCAAGGTTATTTGAAATAGTAAATAAGCGTGATTTCTGCTTTTCATAACTTGAAAGGTATGCAATGAAAACAAGAATGATATGTCTCTTTTAGTTTCTCTCAAAAAAAAAAGGTCAAAGTCAAACCCTAAATGATCCTGCCTCCCCCTTAACAGCCTTAGTGATCTGCTACCAAGGTGGGATAGATCCCCAGTGTCAAAATCCCACTAGCTTTTGAAAACTCTGTTTTGGTGTCATTCAGTTTCTGATTGCTCAAACTAAACATCTGAAAAGAGCACAGCTTTTCAAGGGGTGCCTCCAGAGTGGTTTTTTTTTCTAGAAAATTAAATCCTCTAAAGTTGGCCCTACCTCTAGTATCTTTTGAAAATTGTGATCTATAGCTACTTCTCATATTTGCAATCCACAATCTCTAATGAACATTTTTGCCACCGCAAATCATATAAGATTCAATGGTGGTGTTTGACAGTGGAAGTACTTGAGGCTTTCATCTTCTGAAACAGCTGTGGTGGTTTAACCCTGGCTGGATGCCGGTTGCCCACCAAAGCCATTCTATCACTCCATCTCCCCTCAGTTGGACAGGGGAGAGAAAATATTACAAAGGGCTCGTGGGTCAAGATAAGGACAGGGAGAGATCACTCAACCAATTACCATCACGGGCAAAACAGACTCAACTTGGGGAAATTAACTTAATTTATTGCCAATCAAACAGAGTAGGGTAATGAGAAATAAAACCAAATCTCAAAACACCTTCCCTCCACCTCTCCCTTCTTCCCAAGCACAGCTTCACTCCCAGATTCTCTACCTATCCCCCTCAGCGTTGCAGGGGGATGGGGAATGGGCGTTACGATCAGTCCATCACTCATTATTTCTGCTGCTTCATCCTCCTCAGGGGCAGGACTCCTCACACTCTTCCCCTGCTCCAGCGTGGGTTCCCTCCCATGGGAGACAGTTCTCCATGAACTTCTCCAATGTGGGTCCTTCCCACGGGCTGCAGTTCTTCATGAACTGCTGCAGCGTGGGTCCCTTCCACAGCATGCAGTCCTTCAGGAGCAAACTGCTTCAGCGTGGGTCCCCCGTGGGGTCACAAGTCCTGCCAGAAAACCTGCTCCAGCGTAGGCTCCTCTCTCACAGGTTCTGCCAGGAGCCTGCTCCAGCACGGGCTTCCCACAGGGTCACAGCCTCCTTCAGGCACCCACCTGCTCCGGCGTGGGGTCCTCCACAGGCTGCAGGTGGATATCTGCTCCACCGTGGACCTCCATGGGCTGCATGGGGACAGCCTGCCTCACCACGGTCTTCACCACCATGGGCTGCAGGGGAATCTCTGCTCTGGCGCCTGGAGCACCTCCTCCCCCTCCTTCTTCACTGACCCCGGTGTCTGCAGGGTTGTTTCTCTTACATGTTCTCACTCCTCTCTCTGGCTGCCGTTTCTGTGTCCCCGGGGTGCAAAGGCATATAATGAAGAAGTCACACAAATAATTTCACGATTTTCCTCAGTTTGCCTGTAGAATAGATTTGAGATTAGATTTGAAAAAAATTATAGTTAACCTAACTTCCAGTAAAAATTTCGGTGGAAGGACTGTATATACAGTTTCTTATGGAAACAAAAATGTTGTGGGATGCTTTGCTGAGCAAAATAAGGGGAAGGGTTTTTTTTCAGATGATGGCTTACAAGGAGAGGATTATAACTCGACCACAAAGTAAAGTAAGACAGTCACTTCTTTTTTAGGATTCTGTGTAGACCTCTGGTACTAATAAACCTACTGCATGAAAGTACTGGGTTTTTTAGAGAGCTCAATCTGGAGTGTTTATCCACTGCAAGCATGTAAGACACTTCCTTTTCTAACATAGCAAAAAATTAGCCTCAACAGCAGAATAAATGCGGCCTGTCTTTCAAACCTGCCTCAGCACAGATTCCTCAGGGTCTCTCATAGACGTACGCAAATGGTTTTGCACAGGCAATTGTTAAATTGTGACTGCATTTGGCATGCTTGTTTTCTCGTTCTGATGGCTACTTTAATGAGATCAAGCCATTCCATTCAGGGAGTGTTTTGAATGATTCAGTCTACTGACAATATTTTGGCTCGTTTGCAGAACTCAAAACTAGTTCTGAATGTTAGGAAGTTTATGGGTGCTCAGGGTAAGAGAGACGATGGAGCCCAACTCTGTATGCTTCTGAAAATAACATAAATGCACCATTTCATGTAGACTGTTGTATTATTGCCTTTTTTTTAAAGGCAGGTATTTCTTCCTCCGCTAATTATGCACTAATTATAAACTGGTTTCTTCCATGATTTGAGTACGTAAGATTTATACTAAGCCAGCACAGTAAAAATTAAGGTCTTGTAAGTGAATCAGAAGTGGTCTGTAACACATACTTAGAGAAATGAATCTTAAGGTGTCTTTGGCTGAAGTCTGTTAAAGAAGAACAAGGAAGTAATTGTGGCTTGTGTTGATGGCATTCATTTACACTCTAAAATACAGAGTGTTAGCTGATACCCATTTTCAGCAGAAACATACAGATTTTTAAGTCCATATAATTTTCCTTTCTTTGGTGGGAACAGCTCACATCAAAGCACTATTCTCCCTGCGTTGCTGCTCATAGGGAATGAAGTGGGACTTAACCTGTTAGAAATATTTTCAGCTGTTATGCTACAGTACTTATCTGAATTCACTGAAATGCAATAACCTATACCAGTCTTAAAAATAAAATTCTTTACAAATCTGCTTCAATTTAAAATAAACTGGTTTTGTTGGACGTAGAGCATTAAGTGTTTTAGGAATGTAGCAAATACCACTGCTGGTGTAGCTAATTCCCAGATGTTCACGTTTTTCTTTGAAAAATCTATGAAATGAAATAAAAAAGAATCAATTCAAGTTGCACGACTTTCAAAGTTCAATCTCATGTTACGGTTTTTTGACAGCTGTAAACACTCATGAGGTGTCCATCTCTATTATAGCTGTGATACTGTGGCCTCTTGAGAGTTTTGAGTGAATTTTAACAGGAAGTGGAAAAAACGGGGTGGGATTGGAATAGCATCCTCAGGGAGGTGAATGGCAAGCCTCCATCTGACTGAAATAGAAGTGGGAAGTTTAGAGAGTATCTGCATAAAGCACAGAATCTAGTAATGCTGTTGAGATGACTGCTGGTGTTTCTTGGAAAACTGAGAGTTGTCACATTTTTTCTTGTCCCTCACCACTCCACTCTATTTTCCTTTCTTCAGAGGTGATCAGATTACCTTAGTCCCTTTACATGTATTTCTGTTTCTTGGATAAAAACTTATGCTTTGACCTTTCCCAACAATAGAGGCTTACTTCCATGGTCATTTTGGGTATGTGACACTCTAAGTAGCCAAAGCATTGGAAGGAATAAATGTTGCATTTCTATACTGCTGCAGTTCCCTTAACTAGTACCTGTCAGACCTAAGGAACTGAGTTTTCTGAAACCACTTAATAATTTCCTTTACTTTTGGTAGGATTGCAGGTATGTGTTAAAGGAAAGCAAGGCAAACCAATATATTTTAATTTTAATTTTCACTGCTGGTTTTAACCATTTTCTTATCCCATAGTTCCATATGCAGTTTCAGTCCTCCCTCTAATTAGTCTTAGGGAAACAAGTGTGGAGAATAAATCCCTCATTCTGCTCTCTAACTACAGGCCTGATCACTTCCTACTCAAAAGCTGTAGTAGCTTTTGTTTGAAATGACCTGTTGTCTTAGAAATACATGCTCAAACCTATGATTAAACTTTGAGGGTTTTTAAAGATATTACCATCATGTGATATCACAGATTGCAAGTTGTACGCATTGTGCTTTGGATGATAAAATTTTCTCTCAACACTGTAGGGATGAGTAGCATAACTGCATTATCATTTTTTGCATTATCGATAAGATATTGCTGTAAATGTAAGCTGCTGCATATTCTTTGGTAATCCAGGTCTTAAGGGAAAGTACACAGCTTCTTTTCAGACTGATAACTGTAACCAAAACCAGGAGCACATTACCCTGAAATGTTTAATGTCTTACTGTCATGATTAAAGAAAAATAGTTATGGCCAAACTCCCCATTTCTTAAGCACTTTTTTATAAGTTCCAGTCGTCTAGATTTCTGACATGGGAGACAAATCTTCGGAAGATGTCTTCTGTACATAAAGGGAGAGAGACTCAATTATCATCCAAGCTCAGTCATTTAAGAGTTCTGTCTTCAATGTCTGGATAAATAAGCATGGGTTTTTTTGTGATGGAGGTGATAGAAAGCTATATTCCTCTGCTATTGTACCTTACAAAGAAACTCAACTCTAAGATGACTTTACCAAAACAGGATTGAAAATAAAACTTATTACTGTTACACAGGAAATATAATCCTGGATAATATGTTCAATCTATAGTTAATATTAATTTTCAAAACTGAAAGAGGAGATACAATTTGATACTAACCAATTAAGATTTTAAATGAGATAAATTATCATATTTATGTGAAAACCTACTTAAAAATTTCCTGAACACATCACAGTTTGTATTATATAAATGCAGAAAAATCCTTCAGTCACTGAGACAAATAGTGATACGACATTTCACATGCCATAAAAATATTACCCAGATCTATGTGTTTTAAACACGAACTTTACTTGTGTAAAATTAAGATTTCTCTTTATTTGAGCCAACTTTGAGTTAGCTTTTGGTCTGTTTTCAGAGCTAAGATTACAAGCTGGAAGTATTTGGCCAAGACTGCTAGTCTTTTATTGCTGCTTTGTGTAGTACCACAAGCTATATTATGGTGGTGTTGGAAAGAAGGTATTTCTCCATCGTTGCAATAATTTTTTTTAATGTACTGGTTAATGGTTTCACAAAACTTTTTTTTAAAAATCTGATTGCTCAGCTATATTTTATGGTAGAAAAATATTTGTTCCACAAATAAACTAGAAGAAAGTTTAAATGTAAATTCACGCAGGGATATCAAATTTTCTACAGCGGAATTTATTAGCCAGCAATTAATAAAATTATGACACAAAGGACATTATTTGGACAAAAAAATTTTCCCCCTTAGCGCTAAGTTGTTAATAGGTAACAGTAAATTTTGCTTTTCCATAACCTCATCTGTGGACATTTTCTACAGTGGAAGCTAATGCGAACAGCCTATTGTTCTATTTAAAATAGCTCATATAATTATTGTTGTGGTTTCAGCTCAGTCGGTAACAAAGCACCACAAAGCCGCTCACTCACCCCCCACCCCCGTGCCTGGCCACGTTGGGATGAGGAGAAAAT
>VYZV01013233.1:103558-113582 GCA_013401275.1 Pandion haliaetus
GGCTGCTCTCCAGTCACACACTGCTCCAGCACGGGCTTTCCCATGGAGTCACGGCCATCTTGGGGGGCCTCAGCTCCACTGTTCACCCCCATGGGCTGCACGGGGACAGCCTGCCATCTCACCATGGACTGCAGGGCCATCAGCCTCCTCAGGCACCCCTCCTCCCCCTCCTTCTTCACCGACCTCGATATCTGCAGAGGTATTCCTCTCACGTTCCCAACCCACACGCACTGCCGGTTCCCCTTCTTAAATCTGTTCTCCCAGAGGCGCTACCACCGTCACTGATGGGCTCGGCCTGGGCCAGAGGCAGGTCCGACTTGGAGCCAGGGGAGCTTCTAGCAGCTTCTTAAAGGAGCCACCTCTGCAGCCCCCTCCCCCACTACCAAAGAAAACCGCACCACACAAACTCATAACAATGATAAATAATAAATGGTGTTTAAAAACAGCTCTTTCCTTTATCAAAAGAAAAACAGCCTGAGAAGAAGAGAAAAGCAATAGAAGTTAGTTATTACCTGGTTGTGATTCTACAGTAAATTCAAACTAGCAGACTGGTTTGAGTTCTCTTGAGATGTTTGGATTTATCCAGATGTGAGCACTGGTGCTAGGAAGTGCTGTAGGATGAGTCTGTGCGCTGCTACTCACCATATCACCATATCAAGGAAAGGGTTCTTAATAGCTTTGCTTCAACTTTCCACCTTTGGAAATTATAATATATGTAGTATAATTGCATTATAATGGTAACAGCATTCAAGGTTCAGCTATTTTATATCTGCCTGAATCAGGACCTCAGGAATAAGAATGAAAACTGAAGTAAGTATGGACTTCTGCAGTGATTTATTAATACTTCTTTGAGATAACTGACTTTTAAAATCCTACCTCTGTGAGATTTTTACTTGATTCTGTAGTCATTTTTGGTTCATACAAAGTGAAATGGTACTGGGCCTGTTTAGTTTTGTTTTGTTTTTGTCATGTACTATCTGTATATATGGAGACTGAGCTAGAAAAAGAAGAGCCAACCTATTGTATTTTCAGTGTTATCACTGAAATTGCTTTTGCTAAACTTGATGTGGATAATCCCACTAGTACAGAGAAATTAGTATTATCAGTGCAACGTTTTCCAACTGAAGTCTGACACATTAATTACACTTGATAAATGGTCTGGTCTAAAGATAAGATTTTCAACAATGGTATCCAGCAACCCATGTACAAATAATGAACACAGTAAGTTAAACCATGATTATAACCAAGACTCATGGTGTTCCCCTCGGCCTGGAACCTCAGCGTCTTCTGACAAGCACAGATGTGCAACAAGAAAACCCCTCCAATTTGGAAATCAGAGATACACTCTTCCTTTCTCTCTACTGTATGCAGTTATTCTCCTAGCTACCTAATGGATATTCATTATTTTAATAGCTGATTTTGTGTTTTCCTATCATCCCTTGATGTTGGTGTAGGTCTTGAATAGAAAGGCACATGAATAGATTGCAAGGAACAGTTATTTCTAATAAATACACAAATAATAATATTGTGGAAAACAAAGGCTGTAACGGTACAGTGCCCATAGGAGAGGGACACTATCAGTGATAATATACTCTGTACTTTATCATATACGATTCTTGTGAGTAGAGACTTCATTTTGAGGGTTTGGGGGGGGGTGTGTGTGTCCAGGTTCAGAATTCACACTTACTGTCTTGGCCTTTATCTTCAGAGAGATAAAAAGTAGCTATTTTTTCCTTGCCTCCTGTAGTTTGCTGTTGTTGTTACTGTAGAAAAATCATATGCTTAATACACTTACTGCTGTAAAATACAAAGTGTTTATAGGGCATGTGTATCCTCTGCAGGTCAGGTAGGATAATGTAAAGGGTCCTACGCAATTGACCTTACCTGGATCATTCAATTGTCATTGAACATGGCAAATACTTACTCTTATTCTTTCATTGAAATCACTCCTATGGGGCTGCAATGTATACTTTTTTCCTGCTGATGGCATAGAGTTAACAATATTCTTCTCTTTTTTTGTTGCAGTGTTCTGGCACTGTTTGTTAGGTCCCAGGGATTCCCTGTGTTCCCTGTTTGCTGGATCACTGGAAAACACATCTCTAAAAAGGTCTTTGATATGAAACAGTTTCTTGGTGCGAAGAGACTTGGGACCTGTCACTGTCTTTAAATAAGCATAAGTGTCCTCTAGCATGAATTTTGTGCTCATCTGCTAATTCAGTAAACTTGCTTGATGAGCCAATAAAAAGCCTGTCATTACACTGCAATATCCACAGGGGTAGCTCATAACTTGAAACCCCCACAAGTGCATGCAGCTCATCTTGAAGCGAGCTGAATTGAGCACTTTTTCCAATGTGGGGAATGGCTGGGGAGCTGTGTAGGTTGGGCTCATCACCCTGCCAGGGGCAGAGCACTCCTGCAGAAGCTTGAAGGTGTTTCTAGGCTGAGCGTGTGCCTTGCAATGCTGTTTGCATGAGGGGGGTGATCCTGCCTGGTGTAACACGCTGGCTCCCGCTCCAGGTGTGCACAGCCCCTGTGCCACAGCGCTGCGGTTGTACCTGATGTTTCGCCGAGACTCAGGAACTTAGACCTTCTTTTATCTTATGTTTGGAAAGGCCAGACATTGTATCCTATGTTTGGAAACGCTATCCTTCTGATAGAGAATGAGAAGCGATTCCATGTCAGGTGAGCTGTGCTAGGATGTGGCTGCTGTCTGCATAGTCACTGCACATAGTCTGTAGTGAGTATCCCTGGCAAATATGTATATGTCTCCTCAGTCTTTTTGATTATTTCATGAGAGTTTGCCTAAATTGTGCTTGTCTCTACAAAAACACTGTAGTTATCTGTCTAAGGCTGCTTTTATTGCCTCTTTTGGTGTGGCAAAGATGCTACGTTGTACCCAGTCAATCAAACATGGCAAATAGGACTTGCACAGGTGCAGAAGGAGGCTGCTCAATCTGCCAGTGAGGCAGGGTGGTTTCATTACACAGCACTTACCTTCCACTGCCTTATTCATAAGCTCTGTTGTAAATATTTTTGTGTCTGTTAAATGGCAGTATTTGTGGAAAAGCATGCAATGGCTTGTGTAAGATGTTTGAGGTGCGCAAATAAGTGCACAAGATTATGTATAGGGAGAAGTTTCCCACTTGCATAGCTTCCATTTGTTCAAACCCACAAAGCGTGCAAGAAGCTGAAATATTTCTGAAGGTCACATGTCTTTAAAGGAGTACTCTTGTGTCTGCTCTCCAAAGATGAGGCTCCGCTTTTCACTTCTGTTCCTAGATATTGATGAGCCAAGACCCTCCGGTCGCTGGAAGCTGTCCTCAGCACAGAGCCTGGGGGATCAGAGAGGAAAGGTATTAATTTCAGTCAGTAGGAGCAGTTTAACCCCTGCTGTGGGTTATGCTGGATGTGGAAATTTCCTGTCCTGCTGAGGGATTGTTAAAGCCAGCACGGAAATGCTTTCCCCTTTCCATGGAAGACCCCCCCCCCCAACTTTGAAATTAAGTAAAAGGTGAGGGAGAAGGGGAAGGAAGTACCGTGTCAGTGGAAATCTCTGGTGCAGAAAACTTTGGAGAGTTTGAATTTTTAATATCTTCTATTACAGATCAAATTTTATCTTAAAAAATAAAAATAAACCCCACATCACTTGAAATGGAAAACCAGGAACCTTTCCACCTAAAAATGACAGAATATTGCAGTCTTCCAGTCTTTAAAAAGCAAAATACCACAGAAAATACATGAAACCCAAGGTTTCCTTTGAGTTACTATTTCAGAATCAACATATTCAGAAAAAATGTATACTAATACCACTCTGAGCCCAATGCTGACCAGCTGTAGTCTGAGAAAACTGCCTTCTAGATAACTATTATGTTTTTGTGGTGCTCACAATCTCTTTGGTGCCAGAAGTTGTGTAGTAGACTTCCTGTAAGCATGAAAATGGAGACTAATTTTTGGTTACATGCTGCACTATTAGCATCAAGGGCCTATTTGTTCTTTCAGTAATGTGATTCTCAGTCTCTGGGATTCATCAGAGGGATTTATGTGTCTAATAAATATGTCCACTCTGTCTATACTTTTAATGTTTCCTGATTAAAATAAAGCTGTTTATCTCTCTCAGCTTCAGTGATTGTATGTAAACAGGGATTACTTATCCAGGAATCTCATCCCCATTGCCAGTTTGCAGCATGTTCAGGCTTTCTTTGGGAACAACAACAGTGTGAGGCATGTGTCTGCCTAAACATGTGCAACTAGTTTAGAGTTAGTCTGAACACAGGAATAAATACAGAACAGTCTGTTCTACTGTGTTTTTATGTATAAAAGTGTAATTTATTATTAATCACTATGTAACACAAAACCAGATCTTGTAGGGGAATGAAGGATCGGTCGAACAAGATTTGACCATTCCAAAACAAACAATTTCTTTTTACCCCTCTTCCTTCAAAGGGTAATAAGAACACTTATACAATGTCATTTTTATTTCTAAATAAACTGTTGATAAAATCTATGATAATAAAATAATTGCTCCTTTGAGAAACAGAGCTCAACTGTGAGAGGGTTTAAATTATCCCACAAAATAATAAAATGCAGAATCAGCACAGAGTGACTTTCTATGAGGAGAAAGGAGCAACCTGTGGAGGCTATGCAAGGAGCCTCAGGGATAAACCTGGACCTTGTGTAACTTGCCATTAAGCAGAATCATGTTATATTTTACACATGATTAGCAGGTTATGTGCGTATGAAAATACAGATATTTTTTCTGAGCAAGCCTCAGACAAATTAAAGGAAGCAAAATCCTTTTGGGGCTATTAAGCAAAAAGATCAAGCCATAAATCATTGATTTATGTATGTATGGAGAAATATCACTGCATCCTCTCTGCTTGTATTCTTTCCTTAGCATCTGCTGCTGGTCTGTGTCAGAGATAAGACCTTAGAAAGAATGGTCTGACCCAATATGGTTTGCCTCTAGTCATTTGTCACTCGCATGTATCAGGCAGTTTTATGCTCTCTTCTTACTTATGTCATACCAATCTTACCACTAATCCACTGGCCTTCCATGATGGAGTGACTGCGTCAGTGGACAAGGGAAGATCTATGGGTGTCATCTGGACTTCTGTGAGGCCTTTGATATGGTGCCTTGCAACATTTTTACCACTACCTTATGGTGAGCAGACCCTGTGCCTTATTGCCCCTGCTAAATACTGCCCCAGGGCAGCCTGGAGGAGCCATCTCTGGGGCTGCAGTGGATGCATGGGGACTTGGTGGGGTCATTGGGAGCAGGTACAGCACACTGCTAAAGCCCCAGGGTGGGAGGATGGCACCCAGGGTTGCATGGGTCTGTGCTGCTTTATGCGTGGGGCCGTGTCCTGGAGTCCTGCATGGACCTGTCTGTCCTGGCTCCCCTGCCAAAGGGCTGCTTCCCCTGGGGAAGGAGACAGGGGAGTCACCCCCCATGATTGCCTGCAGTGCTGGCAGTGACTCAGCCCTGGCTTGGTGCCCCTTGGGGCTTGGTGAATCTCATTTGGGGCTCAGTGGTGCCTTTGCACCTCTGGTGCCATTTCCTGGTGCTTCCTGTACTCCCTCCCCATCCCATGCAGGCATGGAGAGGTTCTGGATAAATGGCTTTTAATGGGAAAACTGAGAACAAAACAGTCAACAAAGATACTACATCATTAGTGCAGACCCCTTCCCCCCAAATCATCTTATCCCTGTGACAGGCCTATTCCCACACTCTTGCCGGAGCACCGGGTGCAGGAGCCTTGCGCTTGCTGCCGTTTTTTGGCAATGAGCCATTCAGCTGTTTCTTCCCTTGCTTGTCCAGCATGATGTGCTGGGACCTGCTGCCCTGGGGTGGTGGCAGGTCTGTCCCTGCATCCTGCCATGGATCCTCAGGCTTCATCCTGGTGGTGTTGACATGCTCCATGCTCAGGATGGCTTTGGAGGTGCTGGGGACACCATAGTCAGCAGAAAGCATCTCCTTGGGTAGAATGAGCGAGCTGATTTTGGGGGATGGTGGTGGTAGTGTCCTTGGGCATGGGGACGCAGCTGGGACCACCCTGGCTGATCCCCACTGTGCTCGGGGAGCAATCTAAGCACGTCTTGGCCCCATCCAGCAGCACCTGCTTAGGCAGCACAATATTGCTGGCTGGAATCCCTGTGTGGTCCCTGATGGCTTGGACATGGAGGGTGGCAGAGGGGCTGGGGGAGATGTCACTGCCTGGGAGGGTGTCCTTGTCCTCCATGGGGACATCACTGTCCAGGGAGATGTCACCGCCCGGGAGGGTGCCCTCCTCCTCCATGGGGACATCACTGCCCAGGGAGATGTCACCACCTGGGGGGGTGCCGTCATCCATGGGACATCACTGCCCAGGGGGATGTCACTGCCCGGGCCGGTGCCATTATCCTTAGGGGTATGGTTGACTGGGGGGCAGCCTTTGCCCAGGGGTGCCCACAAGGGCTGGGCTGTGCTGCTGGACAGGCTATGCTGTGTGTTATGACACCTTGAGGTAGTGGTAGCCAGGGAGGGACAGCAGCAGCACTGGCAGGGCAGATGCTCTCCTGAGATGCTTGTAGGGCACAAACAGCTGTGGTTGGCCCTGGCCCTGGAGGGCCTGTTGGTCTGCCCAGGCCAGGGGGATCCCGCAGCCCTGGGGTCCCCAGAGGGCAGTGCCTGGCGGAGAAGCAATGCCATGGCCGATGGCGAATGTGGCTGATGGAGGCGGGTTGGTGTTTGCCCACTGAAAGCGGAAGACGTGGGGGTTGAAGCAGCCGCTGCATGGAGCCATTTGCAGACCTGCACGTGTGAGAGGGAGATGTGCTGGACTGAGGGCTGAGGAGAGTCTCCTGGGGCACCCACTGGGCACAGACGGCCACGAGCACAGACGTCCCTCTGCTCTGTGCCAGGCGAGTGGGAGCTTGCAGCAGGGATGATCCGTGAGGGGTGAGCTGCTGTGCCAGTGGGATGGGGTTGCACACTGGGTAAGTGAAACGGGAGAGATGGCCCCAAGATACTGGGAAATTATCTGTAGATTATATTTACTGGGCAGGCCTTGCCCAGGTGACAGCAGGTATGCTTGCTAGGCCTTGCTGAGCCCGCATGTCACAACTGCTAGGGGAACAGGGGTGCTGGGGATGCTGGAGGTGCCGGGGGGGATGGAGGAGACAGGGGAGCCACGTGTGCTGGAGGTGCTGGGGGGCTGGGGAGGGGACGGGAGTGCTGAGGTGGCAGGGCAGATGGGGATGCCATACCTGCTGAGGCTGCCCAGGGTGCCTGCAGTGCCATCCCCGCCAGGGGTGCCCAGGGTGCAAGGAAGGGTTGCTGCTCCTGCCCAGGCTGTTGGCAGAGGTTGGTTGATCCTGAAAGAGGGACATGAGCAAACACTGGCGGTCACATCCCAAGCTGGGTTGTGAGGGCACACAAGGGGACTGACAAGGAGGAGGGAGAGAAGCAACAGAGGAAGGGCTGTGAATTTCCCCAAAGTGTGTCCCTGGACTGCTGGAGTCAGGGTCAGTCCTTACCTCTGGCGCAGAAGGCTTTGGGTAAGATGAATAGCTGAAGTAGCCGGGGCATCGGGGGGGGCCCAGGGGCCACGCAGTGGTGGGGGCCGCAGGGCTGGCAGTGCCATGGTCAGCTATGGTCAGTGGATAGTCAGTTATGTTCTGTGGACACAGGTCTGGCTGCTTCTGTTTGAATTCTGGAAGGAATGTAGGGACTCCCAGTGTTCTGTCCTGCCCCCAACTCTTCATGCCAGCTCTTTATGGGGAGAGAAAGAGTTAACAAAAGAGTAAAAGAAGAGTTACAATGGCTCAATGTCCAAGTGGTGTCCCTCAAGGGTTCATACTGGGACCAATACTATTTAATATCTTCACCAATGACATAGACAGGGGGATTGAGAGCACCCTCAGCAAGTTTGCAGATGACACCAAGCTGAGTGGTGCAGTTGATATGCTGGAGGGAGGGGATGTCATCCAGAGGGGCCTTGACAGGTTTGAGGAATGGGCCTGTACGAACTTGCATGATGTTCAAGAAAGCTAAGTACAAGGTCCTGCACCCGGGTCAGGGCAATCCCCAATAACAGTACAGACTGGCAAATGAGTGGATTGAGAGCAGCCCTGAAGAGAAGAACTTGGGGGTACTGGTGGATGGAAAGCTGGACATGAGTTGGAAGCGCGCACTGGCAGCCCAGAAAGCCGATTGTATCCTGGGCCGCATCAAAAGAAGCGTGGCCAGCAGGTCGAGGGCGGTGATTCTGCCCCTCTGCTCTGCTCTCGTGAGACCCCACTTGCAGTACTGCATCCAGCTCTTGGGTCCCCAGCACAAGAAAGACATGGACCTGTTGGAGCGGGTCCAGAGGAGGGCCACAAAAATGATCAGAGGGCTGGAGTACCTCTCTCATGAAGAAAGGCTGAGAGAGTTGGGCTTGTTCAGCCTGGAGAAAAGAAGGCTATAGGGAGACCTTATTGTGGTCTCTCAGTATTTAGAAGGTGCTTGTAAGAAAGATAGAAACTTTTTTACCAGGGCCTGTAGTTATAGGACAAGGTGCAACAGTTTTCAACTGAACGAGGGTGGGTTCAGATTAGATATAAGGAAGAAATTTTTTATCATGAGGATGGTGAGGCACTGGAACAGGTTGCCCAGAGAAATTGTGGATGTCCGTCATTGGAAGTGTTCAAAATGAGGTTGGATGGGGCTTTGAGCAACCTGATGTAGTGGAAGGTGTCCCTGCCCATGGCAGGGGGGTTAGACTAGATGATCTTTGAAGATCCCTTCTAACTCAAACCGTCCTATATTTCTAATTTTTCCAATTTTTCTCTACCATGCAGAGAAACTTTAGGTTTTCCTGCTGTAGTAATGAGCCAGGATCTTGTTTAGCAACTTTGCATCCCCCTTGGATAGAGAAGGAATATACTAAAAGCCTGCCCCTCTGAATACGTAGAGATGACCTGATTCTGTCTTCTCCTACTGTTACTAGTTTTGCATGCTATAGTGTTCTCTGTGCCTAGATTTGTCACCATAAAAACCTATAGTGCTAGCTACATTATGGTTCTTGTAGAAGCAGCAGTGCTGTTCTCCTGCTTTAAGTGAGTTTTTTGACTCAACATAACCAGGGCTGTCCAAGATTAATTAATTACAATGCAACTGGGTACTCCCAAGACTAGGTTTAGATTGGTTAGGAACTTAGTTTTATAGTGGCAAACCTTAAACTGCCACAGTTTGGAACAGATGTAAATGTAACATACTACTACTCTTAAGGCAGTACGCAACTACTCATTCAACTGAATGAAGTTTCATAGCACCTTTTTCAGGATTGTCCTCATTATACAGATTGAAAAAAATGAGGCCAGGTTAAATTCGCAATTTATTTTCATTTCTACCTTTAATCCATGTTGATGAAACCATTGCTCTCCTTTTCATTAAAAAAAAAAGGGAGAAAAAGGCCAGCTGTTAGCTTTTCAGAAGAGTTGCTGTGCGGCAAGGCAATTGCATGCTCTGGCATCTCCATGCAGGGTGCCAGTCTGAGGTGGCTTGCCCTGAGGCACCTGACGGAGGAGGAGTTTGACCACCCCTCCATTTTTTTAAGGCTGTGCTGCTAAATAGGATGGCTTCATTAGCAGTTATTGTAATCAGATCCTAGGGCAATGAAGTTCTGGTTCAAAATTCAGATTTCTTTCCTTTCCCTACAGCATACAACGTGCTGTGGATTAATGACAAATACTACAGTTTGTAATGTGAGTAGTCTACATCTACTGGCTCCTGCTGTAACTACAGGGTCCCAATATTCAGACATCTAAATGGTGCTAATCATCACTTTCCGCCTATAGGGAAAGCAGAGTACCCTCTTTTTGCATAATATGCTCTGGTACAACACTTGAGACAATTTTTTTCTTTCCATATGTTATGGGTTTGTGTGGCGCGGTTTTCCTTGGTGGCAGGGGAGGGGGGGGCTGCAGAGGCGGCCCCTTTAAGAAGCTGCTGGTAAATTCGCCGCCCCAAAATGTCGGACGCGCGCGCCAAAATGTCGGACCC
>VYZV01013233.1:113826-156930 GCA_013401275.1 Pandion haliaetus
GTGGGAGGGACCCCACGGTGGAGCAGGGGACAAGTGAGGAATCTTCCCCCTGAGGAAAGGAGCGGCAGAGACGATGTGTGGCGAGCTGACTCAACCCCCATCCTCTGTTCCCCTGCACCACCGGGGGGACGAGGTAGAAAGCACCGGGAATGGAGCTGAGCCGGGAAGGCGGGAGGGGTGGGGGGAAGGTGTTCTGATGTTTGGTTTTCCTTCCTAATACCCTTGTGTTTTGTTTTTGTTTTGATTTGTAGTAAATTATATTGATTTTGTTTCTTCCCCAAGTTGGGCCTGTCTTTTGCCCGTGACCATAAGTGGGGAGTGATCCCTCCCAGTCCTTGTCTCGACCCACGAGCCTGCCTTTGTATTTTCTCCTCATCCCAACGTGGCCAGGGGCGGGGGTGGGGGGTTAGTGAGCGGCTTCGTGGTGCTTTGTTACCGGCTGAGCTGAAACCACAACACCATATCTTACCCATTTTCTATTCCTTTATGTCTTGCCAACTCTATTGAGATTTGCAAAGACTCTTCACAATTTTTATGGGGTGTTATTTGTAGGATTAGTAGAGATAGTAGAGTCTTTTCATTAAAGTCTTACAGATTTTCTTCCTTCTTAACATATTTAAATATATTAATGTTCCCTTGCTTTCCCTCATCTTTCCCCAGCATGTTATACTTCTGCATTGTTTTCACTTGCTTTAATAATATTTTTTCCTGTTTTTTCCCCTTTTCTATGCTGAAGACACACTTAATTTCTCACCTCTTTTTCTCCCACTCTATCCTCTCTCTTGCCCTCTTTCCTTTGCATGTTTGCTTCCTTCTGATTTTTTTTCTGCTAAAGTTTTGGGTTTTTTTTCTGGGTCCTCAACTGTTTTCTTTGCAGTCCCTTTGCTGATCTACCAGAATTCGCATCATGTTTATTTTCTCGGCTTGTCAGCTCAGCATGCAGACTGACCCTGTGCAAACTGCTGGTCTGATCCTATGCTGAGCTCCGAGGAGTAGGCTGGGTAGCTGTAGTAAGTCAGGTGCAAAGCAGAGCTTCACAGCAGAATAAGGCACCTTTTGCCTGGAAAGAAACATAGAGCAGAGCTCTACTTTTCTGTAGTTCTTCTGTCTGCTGTATTCTCTGTTCTGAAGGTGGTCTGTCCTTCACCTTAAGCTGGGGAAGGCACAAAAAAGCTATCTTAATCAGTGGTGGGCAGGGAGCTCTGTTAATAGATAATCACTGAAGTGGCTGTGGAAAAGTGTTTAATTTATCACTTGTCTGTTGCTTCACTTGTCTCAGATTGATATGTTCCCTTTGTCTTTCATGAATGTTGTTCTTGTTCGATGTAAAGACATTGTGCTATTTTTATGCTTTTATTTAATTTCATTGTAGAGCTATAATGGATGATTTTGAAACAGGATTCAATATTCCTGTCAGATTAATGTGAGGGCTAGAAGATATCACTAGGTTAAGTCCTTCTTCCTTTGCAAACCTGTTATTTTTGCAGGTGGTAATGACCTGCTCAGGTGCTGCACATCTAAAAACATCTTAGACACTATGCCAATTTCTTGTTTAATAAATTATCAGTGAAGGAATAAACTTACTTTCTAAACTTAAAAATACATTGTTTTCTCATTACAGGCTGAACACTGTATTTTGTAATTTGGAGAGCAGAGGCAAGTCTTCTTAACCATGCAGGAAACATTGAGGTGTGAGACCTTTGATCTGATATTTTCAGTTGTGATATGGAAATCATAAATTAGCTGCTTAGTCTGTTGTAGTATTTAAATAGATAAAAACACACGGTGCCTAACTGTAAGCCCACATGCTGGGATTGTTGGCCAGCAGCCTGTTCACAAATGTTCTGCACAAGTGCTGAAGTACTAAGCCCATTTAAATAAAACCCATTTCTTTCAAACATTACATAAGGGATTGCAGAATACTCAGGTACTCAGTTTCAGATAGTGAACTCATCAAACTCAGTGGTTCTGGGGATGATCGAACTTCTTTATATTTGCATGTATGGAAAACTAATTGTAATATGTAGTGATACTATTCAGCCTTAATCTTATGTAATTTTCTTTGTATTTTCTTTACATAAACAGTTTCTCTTTATTTTCTCTAACACAGCTTCATCTCCTGTAGTTCTTGAAATTGTTTGCAACCTTCAAGGAGCTCTACAGCTTAATTCTGTTGAGTTGTTGATTTTGTTGAATCAGTTGTGCTCCAGAATTCACGTATCCTGGTCAGGACTGGTAAGTTTTCTGACATTGATTTCTCTGGAGGAGGAGGGCTTTCACATCCTTGTTTAACAGCACAAAATTAAGCTGCAAATGGGTTTCTATAGATGCTTGTTTTCTTTCTAAAAACACTGGATGTTTATGTATAATTTTTTCCTAAACATCATCTCCAGCTATTTGGCTTTCTTAGCTTTTATAGATGGCTCTGACAGTCCCCAAAGTGTGGCTGTGGCTCAAACAGACGTCCGTGAGCTGATAAAAGCTTTGCTAGTAAGACTGAAAAGCTGTATGTATCTTAGATGTGCTTTTTTTTTGGTTTTCCTACCAAAAAACAATTAAGGATATTTGCTGGACAAATGGGTTTGGAGATAAGTACACCAGTGATAGAAACTTACGCAGCACGTACAATCTAATGGTGAGGAACTATGCAAGAGGACACTTAGAGGATTTTTATGGCATATAGACAGTGTTTCATGTGTGAATGTTAGGAGCCTCCTCACAAATACTTTGTGATCTGACATTACGTTCCTAATATAGCAAGATACTTAAGTGCATGTCTAACTGTAAGCATGCAGTATAATGCATGTGCTTATAGCTACCCAATAAAACATGTTCCTAAGTGAAACTGTCTGTATTATTATATCTGGTCTAAAGGACTAGAAACAATTTGGTAAGGGCAATTAGTGCTCAACAACAAAATGCCTGATTGTTAGCACATTTGTGGCATAAATAAACATACCGTAATAAAATTAATCTACAACCTGGACGCTATACATTTTTCAGCAGTTTTTGAAGTATTCCATTGCAACTGCTGTGCTAGTCTGATAAAAAGGTCTTGTACATGATCTTATCTTCAAATGTAGCTGTATGTGGATTTGTATGATTTATTTTTCTACTTGTTTTTCTCTATATAAGAGCTTTAATTTATAATTTTGGGCTCTAATTTGATATTTAGAGGTAGATGATACTTTAAAAGCTTATTTGTAATAAGTCAAAACAGACTTTGCATGGAAACTTAGAGAATTTTGATTAACATCAAGGAAAATTTCTATTCCTGACCAAAATGAGAGCATCAGTCTCCTCTCATAGCAAATAATTAGATTTCTAGAGCACTCAGCAGAGATATGAAGGATCCCAGTCCAAACCCCTAGTCTAAATTTCACATATGGCAGGGAATGAGACCTGTGTGAGCACATTAGTAACCTAACTGTAACTGTAACCTAACTGTAACTGTTAACTCTCCTGGCTTTTTTTCCCTTCATTCTCCAGTGGTAGACATTCCCTGGTTTTACTTGTTATTCAGTAATACTCTTGTGTAAACCTCAGTTTAATGAGATGAGAAAGCCACGTCCTGCTCAGCTCTGGTTGGAAGGCAAGGCACAAACATTTATCTTCAAGCTTGAGGAAGAAGTATTCACACCTCCTAAATTTATTCATCCAACTTCATGACATTAGAAGCTGCTGCTTTCAGTTTCTCAGTGTATACTTCCTGGAATTGCACCAGGAGATACTAGAACTGTGAAAAGAAATCAGAATTAAAAGTTGCAGTTCTTCCAGACAGGAACATCTGCAGTCCTTCTGCCACAGCAGAATCCTAAATCTCCAGCAGATTTAACACTGAATGGCAGCACATCAGCAGAAGCTAGTGGCAGCTGAGATCTGCCTATAACACAGTCACCAGAGCATCCATCTATTGAGTTGATTTTAACTTTTGGATCTACCTTTGTTCCTTTTATTTGACGTTAAAACAAGTTGTCAGGTAGTGTGCAGTGGGCTGTACAATATATATGTATTTTGAAGGCAGGCACATGAAGAGAACAGGCATCATTTTAGGTTGCTAGCACCAGTTTTTCCTTTTCTCATATAATTGCAAGAGAAACTTGATGGTGCTGCTTACAGGGTGTAATTGATCTTCTTCTGCAATGAGTTTTAAATCAAGTAAGGTTTTATGTGGAGGACCCCACAGAAGAGCAACTTCATGTGAAGTCAGGACTGTAAAACCAAGGAGTTTAGGAAATGTTTTTTCCACGTAGGATTCATTCCCAGCCTCCTTTTTCATTTTGTTGTATCAATCAGCAATCCAGAGCATTTGAGTATGGCATCAAGATTTGGGTTGGTTTTCTTGTATTTGTATTTTGTGAGGCAGTTGAGCTCTGGGCTGTGCAGAGAGTAACCCTACAGGGAAGAGCTAGGAAAACTGTTGTCTGGCTTCATTTGAGTGCAGTCTAAATATCTGACTTTCACAAGCAATGTTCTCTTTCTGGTCCTGCCATACAACAGCT
The DNA here is from genome assembly GCA_013401275.1 of Pandion haliaetus. NCBI lineage: Eukaryota > Metazoa > Chordata > Aves > Accipitriformes > Pandionidae > Pandion > Pandion haliaetus. The sequence continues at coordinate 118,329 of VYZV01013233.1, forward strand.
CCGGGGTGCTCCATGAAGCTAGTCGAAAGTGACTTCAAAACAGATGAAAGAAAATACTTTCCACTGCTGGGAGAGAGCTTCTGGAGCTTGCTGGAATTTGGGGAATTGGATGTATCTGCAGCATCAAAAAAGAGATTAATTTCATTCCTGGGTAACAGGTTCATAAATATTTCTGAATGGACTAGGCATGGGTGGGCCTACTAATGTCCTTCTGGATACAGGGGAGTAGGACGAGGTGGACTGTAGAAAACAGCCATGTGCACTTGCTCTGAATAAAAAGCTTCTCCCTAAATAGCACCAGCACTACTGGGGGCAGTAGGGCAATCCTTCAATATAGTGAAGCAGAGATCTGGAAATCCTATCCATAGGGAAAATACATGATTTATTATTCCTTCTTATGAAAAATATTCACAAGCCCAGGCAAGAGTAGCAACCACTTGAACTGTCCTTGAGTGAAAAAAAAAATTGCGTTTGGTGCTTGGTAGCAGTGTTTACCTAGCACAGGAGAAGTGAGAACTGAGGGCATTCTCCTGCCTGGGTCCCAGTCTGAATGTAATGAATTTCCTGCCATGAGCTCATGTATGCTTACTAGTGGAATTAAGGTTGAGCAGTTCTGCTCCCTGCTCTTCTTTTTGATGAAAGAATAGCAGTACTCATACAGTTGTTCCACCTGTGTTATTTGTAGCATAACTCGAGAGTCACTCTCTTCTTTATGGTGCTTTTCAACACACTTAAGCTTTGCTCAGAGACAGGATGCTGGATAAGATGGATCACAAATCTGATCCAGTCTGATAATTCTAGTCTTTCTATCAATATGTCAGAGATCCAACTGTACCATTCATCAGCTATATGAGAACTTAACCTAAATGACATGTGGAAATGTACTGGGCAGAAAATCTGATTAAATTCAACATATTCTGCTAAACAAAATTTTACTGTCTAGTGATCCTTGCAGAATATTAAAACTTCTTCTGAAACTTTTTGCTTCTGATTTTTCTGTTGTTTTCCCTAGCAATTTTAAGCATTTCTTTTAAACACCTTTTTTCCTCCACTTACAGTTCTCTTGAAAGCTTTGGGGTTGTTGGCTCCCCCAGATCTTTTCCTCCAAACATATCACCTCCAATTCTGCTCAGCTAACTGACGAATCATAGCTTGGACCTGTGAAAGGACATTTGGGATGTTTGGATCCACAGTCAGGGATAGTATTTTGCCCTTAGTAAAGTCAGTTCAAGAGAGTGCATCATACTGCTAGCAAACATCTTTTGATTCCTGTTTAGGATTAAGAGGTGCTCAACAGATGAGAAGTGCAATTCATAGCTCGTGAAGCTCATGATCAGGGCAACATTGACCAGGAGGAGAGAGAAAGCGTACTTGCTTCTCATAAGAGAGAGGTACATCTGGGCCACAGAAGGAGGCAAATTACTGAAGACTGCTCAGGTACGGCATGGGGCATAGTAGCCTACTCAAAATGGAATAATTTTATACATTGCAAGAAAAAGTCATAGCAAATGTATTGGCTAATACTGGAGCCTAAAAGCTGAGGTAAAATCACTTGAATTGTCAGGCATTTTAAACAAGCAAACAAACACAAAACAGTCCAACACACTATCCATTTTTTTCCCTTCCAGGCATACTTCTTCTTGTTTGCGGTTCCCAGTTCTCTCCTGGAACAATTCTTATTTTCCTACTTAATAATTTCCACAAATTTATTTTCCCTCGTTCAGTCATGCTCTTTACCTTTTTATATCTATGTATACTCATCTTGCATCTCTAGCCTTTATGACCTCAAAAGTTCAATAATAATAAATATTATAAGCATGTTTTTATTTGTAATGAAAATCCAGTGTCTTGCAGAAAGACAGAAATGTTTTCATATTGATAATGAATGGCATCTTGTGGCAGTGACAGTCATCATTGCCCCCTGCTCTGTTTCTCTTGTTTTTTGTCTGTCTGCAGCGCCTATGGCAGCTTGATGATACTGATCTTTTAAAAGTTTGTCCTACTATTTGAAGGACGGCTGACCACACTGTGGCTCATGTGCCTTGTGTGGTTCAAGCACAGCTCATGTACCAGCACTCTGTCTTGGAGCTCGGCTGGGGGATGCTGAGTCCAGCATCATTGCTCTCCTCCTCAGGATAACCCCACGCTGAGGTGGTGAGACCCCTGGTGATCTAGTGTCAACTAGAAAGTGAACCCTTTCAGAGTATTCCCTTCCCTTGGTGTGGTAACAGTGTTTGTGTCCTACGTTTCATGGCTTGTAGTTACAAAAGGATTTTGGTGTGAAGCTTGTGGGGTCAGGCAGGTTGGCCACACCTGATTTAAGACCTGAGCAAAATAACAGCCCCAAAGCCCTTGGAGTATGTTTTGCCATCAGCTAAAAAGGACAGCTAGTTTTGTAAACAAATTCTTAAAAGTATTTAATGGAGTTTTTTTCATTCACTTAAAGACTTGTCCCTGTAGACCTTTTTCCATCATCTGTCTTTTGTATGTGGACAGTTGATATACAGGTAGTCATTACAGGAATAGCGTATAGTTACTTTTAGTAAGGGAAAGGAAATACCAGAGCGAAGTGTACCATTGTGCTTATATAACTGTGTTACCAGCTTGCACTGATGTAGCTGTTTCTATAAAGATCATCTTTGGGAGCAAAATTATTTGAACCAAAGAAAATAATTTCATAAAATCCTAGGACTGGGTAATTGTATTATGTAATGGTTTCGCATAGTCTAAATTTGAGTTTTCCACTTCAAACACTGAAAAAATGTAGTTCTCAGTAACTCATTTGCACCATTTAGATACAAACAGAATTTTCATTAAAAATAACCTTTTGGTGGAAAAGAGACTCCAATGGAAAATTTTCATCCTAATCATAATGTTTTTTTGAAAGTTTAAAGAAAGAAATGGTTATTGTTGTCTCCCATTTAATTTATCTGTGAATTACATGTATGGTTGAAAAGTAGCTGATGCAGGAAAAAATGATGAGTATCATTCCTCTCATGGCATCAACTCTGGCAGTTGGTGGTGGGAGGAAGATGCCTTTTCATTGTCTGTTTTCCTTTGCTTGTTAGCTACCTTTCATAAATAAGAAATGAAGAACAGCCGTCCTTCTTTTGATGTAGGTTATAAAACATATCTGAAAGTATGTATTTTTGTTCCTTTTCATTGCCCTACACTAAAGGTAAAGTCACACTCTAAACCTCCAAAGCAAAACTAGGAGACAGGGGCAAGTACTTAGGCCATATATTTGTTAGTTTTTCTTTTACTTAGATGGCAAACAACTTCATAAATCCGTAACCATCCCTGCAGACTGTTTGCAGTGAAAAATAAGAGTCTCTATGCCAATGTATCCTACTTTCAAAAGAACTTTTCTCCTGTTTTTTTTCTGAGCCACAAAGATGCAAGTCTGTATAGTAGGAGTGAGACTTTCTAAAGCAGGTATTTTACTGAAATGCCCATCCTCCACCAAAAGTAATCATGAAATGGAAACGCATGGCCTGCCTGGTTCTTTATGCAGTCTAATAGAAGTGCCTTTGAGTTTTATTGATGTAAACTTTATCATTCCGGGATCTCTCCATAAAAAAAACCCAAAACAGTGACTGATTGGAAAGGTAGTTTCCTATAGAGGGGCTCTGACAATGCAAGAAACTAAGAATCTTGCCTTGAAGTTGTGGCTCCGTCATCTCAAAAGGTGCCTATTTAAATATATACACTTTTACATCACTGAATGCATATGAAATACTCTCATGTATTTACCTTCCTTTGAAGTTTAAAGCAAAACACAGTCTATCTGACACAGAACCTGAATAACTGTAGCTGAAAGAGCCATTCTGTTGCTTGGTTTTCAGTTATTGCTCTCAGGACTGCAAGCAGAAAATGCTTTTAGGACAGAGAAGTTGTCTTAAACAGCTCTCAGTGCTATGTATGTGCCATAGCCTGTTTGTCTGTCTTGTTCCATTGTGTTATGTCAGTGACAGTACGGGTATCACAAAATGACAAGCAATTTTATAGCTCTTGTCAGAACTGTACATAAAATGAAAGCAGTGAGGTGCTTCCTTCTGTCCAATGAAAAAAGCCACCTAAAAGTTTTTATTATATTTTAAAGTAGTTTAATTTGCTTTTCTCCACCCCATCAGAAACTTTTGCTATTTGACTCTCAGAAGGAAAAGAAATGGAATGGCAGCTGGAGAGGACATGAGGGTTTGCATAGCAGTAAAACTGCTGATGCGGTGAACAGGAGCCATGAAGTCAATTTAATCCCCACCTGTAATCTAAGCTAGNCTCTACAGATGAGAGAGTGACTGCAGGCATAAAAGTGGCTACATTTTGTGCCATTTATTTCATTGCTGGAGTCAAGAATCTATCTGAAACCCCTCTGCTCAAGGGATGAGTACTGATTTTACTGAGTTCTCAAAAATATTTCTTTGGTCTGCTGTAGAGGGAATAGTTGTCTACTGAAGTCACAGCCTAGTAATTCACCTTACCAAATAAAGAAATTCCTTGTAAGTAACAGTTGATTATATCTACTAAAACTTTAATATTATCACTTGGCATACTGCTGCACATCCTGTCCTGTCCTTCCACTGCAGAGATAGTGGGGTTGTATAGCAAAACTGTTGCAGGCTAGGAGCATCTCCACTGAAGTCATAGGCTGTGGCATAAAGCATTAGGAGTGCTCTACATGGGAAGAGGGTTGCATTCAAGAATTATTATGGGACAATAGTGAGCAGTGAAAGAAAGACAAGTTTGTAACTCGCTATACACAGCACAGTTGAGGAAGCTTTGTGTTGTTTTGGGCTCTTCATTTGAGAGGTGGTGTGACATAGCAGAAAGATGATGGTTCTTCTCTAGATATAACTTCAGAGAATAACAAGCGCTACAGAATCACTGGCACCACAAACATGTTCTTTGAAGAGAATTGACTAAAACAAAGATAGAAAGATAAAATTAAGGAATATGATAACTTATGTCATTTATGAAAATGGAATTTTTTATATAACCCTTTCTGCTTAGTGGAAAAATGAAGGCAATGCCTTCTACTCCCAGTTTTAACTTCTCAAATTTAACTTAATTTTTTAATCAGATTTAGCCATGTTTTATTTCCTTTTATAGAGCAAAACATTTTATTTTGGGGTCAATTTAAGCATTTCTTCTTATTTGCAATATTTTACTCAATGTGTTTTGCTTGAACTGAAAGAAGATTTCAGGAGAGAAGGGAGAGTGGTTTTTGACTGGTTTGTGTTATGTGTTATGAGCTGATTTTGTGGCTTCCTCAATGGAGAAAAAATTTTTGTGTAAAGCCCAAAATACTCACTATTCTTCGTGAGTGATTCAGACAGTGAGTGAAATACAATTCTAGTTCAGACCATCTGTTTATCTTATTAATATCTGTTTGAGTTTTACTGTATTTTCCTTTTATTTCTTTTGCCATTACTCAGTGTTTCCCATTCAGACATCAGCTCTCCTCCATTCGTGTTCCCTCTTTCTCATTCTTTTATTACGTTGCTATGAAGCTTTTCTTTCCCAAAAGCATAGGAAAAAAATGTTAATTGCTCTTGTCATCTTATCTCTCTGTGGCACATAGAGTAGTTATTTTCTACTCTCACAGATTATACTTTTTCTGTTTCTTAGACTCATCAACCATGAGAATCTGGTAGCTCACTGTGACCACCTGATGATAATAAACCTCTGTGGTCTAATCAATATATTCTTCTCCAAGATGGTGTCCCTTCTTGCAACTAGAAGCCACATTTCAGTTGCAGCACTTCTTGAAAAATGAATGTTTCACAAAATGAATATTCAAAGCATCTGCTGTTTTTTGAAAGCTTCTAAGAATTACTTTCTTCATCTTGAGTCCTTTCTGTGTTTTACTTTCTCTTCCTTTAATTACAGTGTGGAAAAGAAGGATGAGGAAATAAAAAAGTGGACAAAGCAGTCTGAAATAAACAGCACAAAATCTGTTTTAAAGAAAAGTTAGGCTTTTGATGACTTTTTTTCCTAGCAAGGAAAGAACTAAGAGGGGAAAAAAATCCATGGAATGGTGTTTTTTAAAGATGATTTCTCTGTAGTGGGGTGAGTCTGAGGAAGGAATAAACTATTCTAAACTCACCTATAAACTGCTAAATACTCTTATTTTTGCTGACATGGGTTCATTTGCAGTTGCTGACCTAGAGAGAGACAGCTCCTTATTTCAGGCCTTAAGGCATTGTCTCTGTATCCTCAGCCATGCTGGCTTTCTGCCAGTGAGGTATGGAGGCAGGGTTATTTAATTGTTTACTGTACCAACCAGGATTATAGAAGAAATGTAGTTTCATTATATATGGAAGGCATCCAGAATTGGGGGGAAAATAGTCAACAATGCAGTGTTACCACCCACAGCTCCCTGCTGGTGATGCTGATGGGGTGTAAAGCTGTTACCCATCATTTTGCAAGTGAGATGTATTCTTGCCTACTATAGAGAGGAAGAAAATTATAGTGACAAATGATAATGTTGTTGACTCCCTGGTAAGAAAGTGGAAGCTTTATTGCTCCACAATCAAACAAACAACTTCCTTTGTATTTAATGAATAGGTTCAGCTCCAAGTCAAACATAATTGCAGATAAAACCTGCTTAATATAAAAGCTCAAAGCAATTAAACTCCCCAAACTCCATCAGTTCTGTCTCAGTGACAAGAAGAAAAAATTACATGCAAAAATCTCGTAATATATTGGATCAGAATCATTCATTCTGAAGTGGAAACTCTGAATAAAGTTAATAATGAGAATATTATTTCTGTGATTACTTTGGGACTGTAGCCTTATTTCAGACCAAATTTGTAATGTAAGGTACCACATTTATTTATTTGTTTGTTTGTTTGTTTGTTTGTTTGCTTGCTTGGGATAGGGGCAACTATCAGGGAATTCAAGCTTACAAGTACTACATTACTGACTTCAGTGTTCACTAGGAGCAGGCCCTGGAGGCATTTCAGCACAGCAAAGGAGGAAAATGGCAGTTTAACAATCTCCAAATTCTTGATTGAAGGGAGTGCATAAGCTACACAGGGAGAAGTTGGAGACTATTTACGTTTGGTTTTTCTTTTTTTTTTGAAAGAGACCAAAATGATTAGTGTATTCATGCTGGATATAATGAAAACAATTACATGTCCCTGCTCTGAGCAACATATACGTGTTTGAAGCTGAGTCTTCTGCAGGATCACTAAGAGCCTGGCATGGGACCTAATGGCTGCTTCTGTAAGATGATTTCTACCTTTGACCAGATATCTCATCTGAGACCTATAACCTTCTCCTGCTGTGTCCAGCAAAAGATTTCCATGCACCAATATTTTCCAATTTAAAATGTTAATCTGAAAGTAAATGACCACAGTTCATTTTTTCACAGTGAACATGAGGACATTGCTACAAATTAAAGGACTCCTGTTCCAGTTTAAGAGACTTTGAAATGCTTCCAGACAAGTGCTCCTGTTTGTCTCCTGATGCTACTCCCAGGAAACAGAAATTTCTGAAGGTAGGAATCTCATCTCTCAAGTAATCTAGGAGGCAAATGTTTATGTGAGTGATAAAGAAGTAAACACAGATTAGTTCATCTAGCTTTGCTAAATACCCTTCAGTTTTGGGGTTAGTATAAATCAAAGATATGTGTCTGATGAGCTTTTTTTAAACTGCTCTTCTCAGAGAAATTAATTTCTAGGTCACAATTCAGCTATAGAAAGATGCATGTGCTTCTTCCTTTCCCCTAAGGCTAATGCATAAACTTGTTCCTGAAAATATAGATCAGGCAGTTGCTTAAGAGTTGCTTATTTGTTCAGGGACCAAAATCTGGTATACTTCCTTGATAAACACCACTGTCCTTGGGGTAGAAAGTTACGTTTACTTTTTCTCAGCCAGTGAACTATGACTTTTTTTCTGAAAAGTAGCTTCAAAAGAGGAGGTAGAATAAAAGATATGAAAGTGACAGGTATGTTTCTTAACTTTCTCCAACTGAAAAAGGCACGTAAGTCATATCTCCTTTATACTGGCCAACAGAATGGGCTATAGGATAAACATGTATGGCAAGCAAGACTGGAAGGAGGAACAAAAGACTAGAAAGATCAAGATCAGCACTCTTCACCACCAAACTAATTTGCTTTTTTAAAGAAATTGATACTGTGTTTTCAATAAAGCTCTGTGTAGTAGATGTGCTTTAGGTACACTTCAGACATCCTTACATCCTTTAAGCTTATTTCTGGAAACCTTTGGTAAGACGAGGCAATAAGGACTTTGGTCTAGGCAAGGCATGTGCTAGACATGGTGATTCTCAGCTATGTAAAAGTGGCAGCAGGACCAGGGAAAGTGTTATGTACATAGATAGCTTAACTTGTACTTTAATACCTAAGGGAATTATGTTTGCTAGTCTTGTTCTTGGACATAGATAAATCCAAGTCTATTTATCCAAGACTGTTTTAGCTCAGTTATAGATATAAGACTTAAGTCAAGGAGACTCCTTGAGTCACCTAAGTATTTTGAAAGCATTATGGAGGATAGAAAATAATAATCAATCTGAAACTAGAGCTACAGTTGTCAAAAATCTGTTCTCATGCCTGTGCTCCTTTAATGATGATAAAGGAAAGGTAAACTTGGAAATTCTGGCGTGTCTATACAGTACCTGGCAGAAAGGAATAAAGTAATGAACAATTAAAGTTAAATATAGAGAGAAGTTAAGGTATTATATGAAAGTCTTACTGAAATTAGAAGTACATTACTGATTTACAACAGCTAGAATCGTGTAGGTCCTGGATAAGGATGGGAAAAGGTAATGGAAACCAATCATAAATACTTGAGGGGGTGGTGGAAGGAGATAGGAATAACCCATTTCTGAGGGAGGCTAATGTTTCCATACAGAGTAATTAATACAAATTGCCTTTTATATTTCTTATCATTCTTATAATATTTTTTATCATGTTGTGATTTGGGGGCCTTTATATCCAGAGAGTTTTCAAAAGCAATGTGGAGGCATTGCTCTGTGGTTTGCACAATAATTAAAGAGGTGCTGCTTTCCTGCTGCAGTGGAAGAGGATAAATCATGGTGGCCTGGGGTTCCTGGTGCTCACCTGGACTCCCTCCTGTCTGCCCACCTGCTCTAGAGCAGCAGAGCATGCTGCTTTACAGAAGCGTGGCTTCTTTGGGTCTTGTTTGTTGTTCTATTGATTGAATAAAAAGCTGCAGTAAAGAATCTCTTTTTAAAAAGAGTAAACATTACAGAGCACCTCAATAGCAGGTTTTGCCTTTGCTTTGCAACTAGCACTGCAGCTGCCTGAGGTTACAGTAGCAGCTGAACCTCTTTTCATTTTTTGTCCTAAGTGAAAATTTGGAGATATTTGTTTCAAGCTTTCTCATCTTTTGGTTTAATGAACTAGGAAGATATGTTTCTCTGCTGGTTTTGCTTTACTGAAAGCATGCTAGTTTTATATTTTCAGTGGTGCGTCCATGCCCCATGTATTGCTTATGAAACCTGTGCTGTAACTTGTCTGCTGGCGAATCTCAGAACTTCAGTTATTCACTTTGCATAAGTATTTAAAACAGCAAATAAAATATAACTCAAATTCCAGAAAAATTTTGGAAGATCCTACCTTCCTGCAGCATGCAATGGAGGTCAAAGCTTTCTATCTACTCACAGAAATATTCCTCTCATGAGTCTGAATGGGGGAAATACCCCCTTGCTTGTGTGTTTGATGGCCCAGCCTCTTGCCTCCTTGTATCTGCTGCCTCAGCCAGGAGACATCAAGGGGAGTATCTTACTCATGAAAACTCTTTTGGATTCTATTTCTTCTTCATTCTTGCAACACCAGAGGATTACTGATATGCATTGTCCAGTCCAATAGCTGGTGCATTCAAATTTGATCTCTTGTGGAGTTCTGGTGCTGTTGGGATGGCTTAGCTCAGATGGGCCATGTCTTTTCAGACCACATAAGAAACTGGCAAGACCCAACTTCTGTGGACTGTCCCTTTGCCAAAGTGTATTTATAAGACCTTTTTGAGGAAATCTTTCCTAATCATTATTCTATAACCTGTCTATTGCTGGTAGTGGCAGTGATAGCCTGGACATACAATGTATAGCACTACAGCATTCAGCCAGCTCTTTCATTTGATCTGAGAAAGACTCAGTAATGAACAACTGTGTGCATATACCAACTTTTTCACCATTTCTAGCACCAAGAGACCTATAGCAATGCTATCATTAAAGCATGCACTTTCCCCAGAGATTACTTAGAGAAAATATTAAAGTTTCAACACTGTGGTTTGTAGAAGATTTGGGTCTATTATTTTACTGCATTTCCCATCCATGACTGTAATGATTGGGTTTGCATCAATATGTTTTCAGTGTAAACGAACAATTATATTTCATGCCTCAGGCAGTTTAATTTCTCATTACCACATTAAATACTAAAGACTGTTGTTCTGCCTCATATCCACAACATCTGTCAGCACTTGTCTAAAAAAGTATGGCTGCTTTGGAGGTCAGTTTGGTATTGGACTGAGTCACCATCAAACTAAAATTTAGAATGTGGCTCTAGCATTCCTGATAACACTTGCAGAATTGAAGAAGCTCTTGTGTTTTGGGTTTTTTTCCCCAGAAAGCCCTAAAGGTAGCATATATGAGGTTTATGAGAAAAATCTATAAAGAATTCCTATCTCAAGGAAAAGAAGACATCATTAAGACTAGATAAATAACAGTATAAGCAATTATTAAGGATCATACCCTTAGTCTGTATGAATCACTTCAGCTTTGCTGATACTAGTGAAACTTTGCTCATTTATCTCAAACAAGAATTTGGTTCAAGTGGTATATTAGAATTAACTGCTGTCCTCCACTTCCTTCTGTAAGGTGAGTGGACTCTTCAGGACAGAAAGTCAGTTTTCATGGAGCTGAGGTCTAATTGTTAATTCATTTAATCTAATGTGCTGCTTTAATCACCTGCTGTGTGGAGGTAGGGTACAGAAAAGTGCTTGTGTTCCTGAAAATGAAAATTATTGTAATAACCTGTGGTAGTTATCTAATGATTCTAGTGTACAAAAGGCAAGTGGAGGATTTGATATCTGAGAATCCGAACAGGGGACAAGAGAGCTCTGATTTCGGTTACAAGAGAAATTGAGCTGTCTGTGTACTGGTTAACAATTACAACTTTTCACTCTCTTCCTGGTGTACTATATTCTTTAGACTTTAATGTATTTCGTTTCTTTGCCGAAGTATTGTCACTTCTACGTCTGTCCTTCCTCAGTTTGTGTTGTGCGTCTGTTTCTCAAAAGCCTCCATTTCAAAGGCTGTCAAGTTTCCTTATGGTTTCATATTCACATGCCCAGCTTGTCACTGGAATGAATTAGAAAGTCTGCAAAATAAGAGAGAAGCACAGAGAAACTCTGTCTGATACTTTTGTGGATATTACTTTCTTTCAAGAGTTGAAATTAAATTTGTTTAGTTCATTTCTGGAACAGCAGATGCCAGCCATTTGTGTGACTGTCAATCCCTCAACAGAGATCATTAACAAAAGCTTCTCTAGGCTTTGCATATTGTTAGTGTAAGACAATGACTCTATGGGCATGAGTCATTATTTCATAGATGCTGATGTGATGATTTTTCTTCTCTTAGATTTCTACAGTTACTGTTCTATAAAATAAAACTTGAATACAATGACTTACTGTTAATAAAAAAATATTAGCCTGTTAGTTAAGGGATATATGAGTTGAATCAGTTCCACATGTTTCTCAGCTCTATTTTAATGAATCGAAGCGCTTCTCACTCACCTTTGCTTCTTCTTGGGATTTGCATACTTGAGGTTTTTGGGCTGTCCTCTGCCTCCAAAAAGGAAAGAGTGGGCCCTTGGGGCTCTGTATAAAGAGCAAACTCTATATAAGGGGCAGATAGAAAGTTCAGGGAAAGGAGACAAAAAAAAACAGAGGACATGAACTGTGATTCTCCTTGTTTAAGCTCATAGCTGCTCCAGAGTTGCTCTCTTAGTACTTACTGATGAAAGCATAATTCAGTGGCATGCTTTTCTTCCATGGTTCTGCTGAATTTTAAAGGATGCCAGATTTTATATTTGATCGTTATTAAGGGAGAAGAGGTTCTGACCTGTTCTTGGGAAAATAAGATATTCTATTCTCAGGAGGTTAAAGTAAAGCTGAAAACCCCATCATGCCTACACTTAGTGAAAATTATTTTGGAATGTAATTTAACCTGATAAACTACTGAAAATTGTGGAAGTGTGTAAGCTGTTGGTAACTTTCCGATATGCCTCCTGAGCTGCTAATATGAACACATTCTGTGACTCTTTAAATTCCTCTGAAAAACATGCTGAGAAAGTGCAGTGCCCCATTTCCTCAACATACAGATTCATTGCCCTGTAGGGTGAAGAATACATTATTGTTGCCTGTCTTAATATTGGAGATTGCATGACTTGGTTGGCACTTATCAGAGTACTGAAAAGAAGTGATTTCCAATAACTGATAACAACCAGCAAAGCCTTCTGGCATATAACAAAATATTGTGAGGTGCATTCGAACCTGTTGATCCTAACAGGCTTTTGAATGTGAGTGAACCAAAATATTTACCAACGCCTAGTTACTATTACCGTATTTGCACTATAAACGTGGTCTTCCTGAAAACTGAAACCTGTTTGGGAGTGACAATATAAATTCTAAAGCCAAGATAACACTTTTTTTCCTGCATTGAAAATGCTTTTCAAAAATCTAAAGTACTATGGAAGGTGCTCCTATGCCAAAACTAAGGTTCCCATGTAAGTTGGGGGAGAAGAAGATAATTTTAGCTTAGCTGTTACAAATTCCATTCAGAAAAATTAGGGCACTGCTCTGTAGCTTAAAATTAAGCATCTGTACTTCCCTGAACTGGGATTTTGATAGCATATAGGAGTGTGTCTTACTAAAATCCAAGCTAAACAATCTTAATATAGAGAGAAGTCTAATTTTATAGTGCCACTGATCCTACTCTGCTAGTGTCAACTGCAAATTTGCTATTGACTTTATTTAGTCTGGGTTTACCACAGTATGCTTTTCTACATCAGTTGCCTCTCTAAATCCCTCTAAGAGGGATTTTTAGTGGCAGGAAAAAGGGTCTAACTAAGCAGTTACTAAGCAGGCCTAGTAACTAAATTATGACTTCTTACACTTCTAGAAAGCAAAAGCAAACATGGGCTCCTCTGATGCAATTTTAAACCTCTTCCTAAAATGAGAAACTTCCAGCTCCGTTAGCAGACAGTTAGACAATGAGCACTACCAGATGAACATTTGCATGTCAGGACCTGGCTGGCAACTCCTCAATTCTAGTTGCAGCACAAAGCCTTTACGTTGTCAGGAGCAGGGGGGTCTCCCTACCCCTCCCAGAGTGGTCCATGCACCTGGACAGTCTTTCTCAGGAAAGTCATTAGCACCACACCTACACGAAGTAAATTAACTGTGGCTAATTTCATGCAACTCCTTCCTTACCTAAAATAAATGAATTTAGGGACTGAAGAGCTATGTCATTAGTTGCCTTCTCAATTCTGTGGCTTATGAAGGCTGCAGAGAGTTAAGGAAGGAAATCCGCCCTTTGAAATTCTGAAATAGCTGGTTATTCACTTCTGGACTGTGGCTAAGACTGAAAAAAACAACAGGGAGACCGGTGCTTTCTGGTTAGGGTCAAAGATCAGTATGTTTGAAAGTCTCAGAAGAGTTGCTCTATCAAACAGACTGCAAGATTTTTTGATCCTCTTTGATCAGGTGAAAGGACAAAGATGGGTCCTGGCATTTTTTGGACCCATCTTATTTCCTCTAAATATTCCCAGCGTTAAGCTATTTGTTGGAGTGTCCACAAAAATGTCAAACTTTAAGTTAAGAAAAAGAGATATTTCCAGAACCAAGACTGAAACTTCATGTATGTAAATATTCCTACTATAAACCAGATATTTAAGGGTAGTAGTAGTCATTCAGCCAGGAGCATTGCTAAGGGAATTAGTATCCAATGACAACAACCAGTAAACCTGGCATTTGAAATACTAGGCACACGTAATGAACTCACTTGAGAACAATCTTCCTAGACAAATGGCCATAAAGTGAATGGTTCTAGCTAGTAAATAAATATGAAACATTATGTTCCTCATGAACAGATAAAGGCTTAAACTGTTTAGAAATTAGTCAGTGTGAACTATTAGGCTAGTTTTCCATAGAAATAAATGTTCTCATGAAGTTTGCAGCCCATGTTTGGAGGCTGATGTGGTTTGGATAAAGCAGATGAAAAAGAAAATTACTAGAAACACAGGCCTTTAAACCTTTCTGAAACTTGCCTATCCCTCTGTGCTAGTCATTTTCATTCAGCTACAGAAGTTTGTGATATTTTTTTTTTCTCTCCTGAAACTGTGCTACTCAGTCATGCAGCTTAATTTATTCTAGTCCTTTCATATGGTACAAGCAGGTGGCGTTGGATGCAAGGAAAACACCTCCTTGCACATGCCTGGGGCATTCTACTAGCCCTCTGGATTTCCAGAAAATGAGGTGTTTGTATCTTCACCACCGCACTTCTCTGCAACTCCATTTTCACATTCTAACATAGAGATGGCCCCACTTGCAAAGGGATGTCTGCTAAGGAGCAGTTTCAAAGGAGGGGTACCATAACCACCACTCTATGTATTTTCCTGTAATATTTCCTGTATAATTTCCATGGAGCTGCTTGGAGACAAGGGGAAAACATATGTGTCTGAAGTAGGTCTACTCCACTCTCTGGGTTTCTAGAGTGCCTCCTTCTCAACCTAAAAGCCTTTTGAAGTGACCCTCTGAAATAGAACAATCTGTTTTCTATTTTGCAAATATAAGGTGAGAAATCTCTTGATGTGTGAGACTTGGGATACTGGATGACCTCAGAACAACTGCTGGAAATCCTAACAGTTGTATGCTTGCATTAGTTTCGTTACCTTTGTTTGTATTGCAGCAGCACAGGGATGTGCCATTGAAAAATTGTTGTGTTAGGAGGATGGTGCCCATGAAATAAAATCCTTCTCTGTCTATAGTCCAAGTAGTAATTAGTTTTGATGACCGTGTTACAGTGAGTAATGCTCCTGCATTGAGGTTATTTACAGTAGTGTGTTGGTGAGAGCCTCATTATTCTCTATTAGATACAGCTGACTTACAACTTTACAAATAAATATAGGTAAGGACTGCAAAGACTTATTTGCTGTGCAGCTGTTTTGGGGAATTTAGTATTGAATGGACCTTTGGTATACCGAGTCCAGTTTACTTGTTCTCACAGGCATGACACGCAATAATACATTCTCTGCTGTAAAAATATCTCTTAGATCTTCTTAGATCTTCAGCCCAGGACAGTTTTTCTTAGCATCTATTGGGACAGTGTTTCAGAGCCATACTTTTTTCTATTACATATCTCTCCTAGTTTCTTGTCTAGATTTATTTATATTTCGATTCTGTGCCAATGTTATCTAGTAGATTAAATCATTTTCTCACTGCACAACACGTATATGAGGGCATTAGATAATAAACTGTAGGCAGGGATGACATTCGTGTCCTTGACTTCTCTATTTGGGGTGCAAACCAATGTGCTCTGGTGTGGTGGGGCTGCCCAGCCCCTGGTCATCTTAAGAGTCTTTGTGCCCTTTCCTGTTTGAGTTAATTGTTCACCACCCTGGATGATCAGGCCTATCCACAGGATTCAACATGAGTTTTTCTGAGTGCCTTTTATAATGGTACCTTCTACAAGGCTTCCCTGGAAATGACTTGTCATAAGGTGCTTTTTTTAAGGTATTTTGGAACTGAAAAGGCATAAAATTGTTCTAAGTAAGGGAAAACACTCTAAGCAGTGCATGGTACTATCCTTCCTTTCTGTTTGTCGTATGATTATAACACTAAAGCTTGAATAAGAGTAACAGATGTTATATTTTTTACCCATACGACCTAAAGAATGGTTCCATGTAGATAAAAACATGAACAGTTTTGGATAGTCTGAGACTATTACAAACATAATTAATACCATCTGTTAAATTTTTGCTGACTCATGCCTTCTACATGAAACCATTAATGCCCCTACTTTGATTGTACAACATAACATATCATGTATAACCTACATTAATAATAAATACTTCTAAGCACTTATGTAGTTACATCAGAAGCTTGTATTTCTCCTTTGTGTGAGATGTAAGGCATAGAGGGTTGGTTTATATTTATAAATGCCAGGACAGAAACTGTTTTGTTCAGGAGCTGAAATTGGATCCTATATGCATTTATAGGTTTTATGTGGTTGCTTATGCCACTATTGTCATCTACACTGACAATCCTTATCCTCCTTTCCTGGCTGGATACAGTCTGAGCTTGCAAGTGCTGTTCAGGTTTCAAGTATGCAGCCAACTGAGCTGTTCTTATCCTTTCCACCCTGCTTCTTTGTAGTGTGGTTACAGCACATCTGGAAGCAACTGAGCATGAAAACAAGTGTTTCTTTATAGATACTCTTTTAACTGCCCGTTCACTGGTCTTCTGTCTTTTTTTGCAAACTACTCCTCTGCCCTCTAGTCTGCAGGAGATGGAAGGTACTTTTTATCACCTTCTTTGGTGTTTAGTTACATGTTTCCTCTCAGACTGCTTCAGACTGCCAGCATAACACTTAGGACCTCCAGACTGCCAGCCATTGTGTGGTCCACCATGCCAAGAGTGTGCTGCCAATACGTAGCTCATTGGTCAGAGGGTTAATCGCATTCCCAGTAATACCCAGAATATTGTTCAAGGCAGCCTAGGGTTGGCATTACTAACAGGAACATATATCATAGTAGAAACACAAATCATATGCCTGGGACACCATGCCAGAAGTGAAACAAGGTCTGAAATAATTATACTGGGAGGCAAAGGATACTAACAACAAGTATAGCAGAGTCCCAGCTTTCATATTTCTGCCATGTAGAGGCTGACAAAGTACATGCCTGTGTCCCAAGAGCTGAACTCACTCTTCCCTCCCTATGGCACTGTTCTCCTACAACTGAGAGAGAAAAAGGAGTCCTCAAAGAATGAGAGTTCCCACAGAAGGACAGAGATGGCTCACCAGCAGGCTATCCCACCAAGCATCCTGGAAGGAATCTACTAGGACTGCTTCACTGGTGGATTCTCAGGCACCTATAAGCAGTGGGAATGAAGGAATGGAAGTTTCAACATAGCTCTCCATCTACAACATATTGGTTATTGTTTTGACAGACACTTCATGTCCAAAGGCAAGATGGCCAATGAACTCCACAGGTAGTTCATAATTCTCTGAGGTGTACTGGCCTGCCCAAGGATTTATGCAGTGTTTCCTTTTCCTTCTTGCATCTTCCCTGCAGGACTCCTTGTTGGTTCTGTCTTTCTTTTATCATTCCCCTAACAGTGTCCTTCATGGGTTGTGCACACTGAAGCAGATTATAGAACAGAGGTCAGCAATGGAAGCTCTTTATAAATCTTATCCTGCCACCACTTTTTCAGGGAGAAGAAATGACATATTTACTTTAGACTTTCAAGAAAGTTTTAATAAAATAAAGCTTTCCACAGTGATCTTGCTCTGATATGTGCCACTGTTTGTCTTATGGGCTAACACCTGCAGTTCCAAGACAGCTGAGTTCACAAACAAAAAAGGAAGAATACAAAAATGATGCAGCACGCCAGCTGTGGCCTTGCAATGCAGAAATGAAGTGGGAGAAAATAATTTCTTACTTTTCCTTCCTTGAAGAAAGAAAGATAATGAGCAGCATTCTTTGCAGACATTTAGGGATCTGAAAGGTGGCCATTACACCTTGGGGCTTAAGCACACCTGAGTCACCAAGACAGGGAAGAGAGCAGGAATCTATGCCACTGCTGTGAAAATGCTGAAGAGGAATATTGAGCTCAAGGTGCTTCCCAGTGATACAAGAGAAACAGGAGAAAAGGATATAGGACAGGTTATTGCAACAAGAGGTGAAAAGAAGAGAGACCTGGGATGCTGTGCAGGTTCTGCATGGACCCCAGTATTAGACCCCATGTTGAGTCCGGCACCTATGCAGACCCTTGCATGCAGTGAAACACCTATGAAGACAAAGTCCTGGCAACAGAAGCTCCTCTGCTAATATTTGGCCAAACGTGAAGTTGCTCAAGCCCTTGCTCTGCCACCCTCTGCAGAGCACTTCTGGGACATGCAGGCTGACTGGGAGCTGCAATTGTGTTTCTCAGGTGACAAACTGCTCAAAAGCTTGCAAGAGGGGAAACGGCTCTTGTGCTTCCTGCCCCCATGCACTCCCACAACGCCTGGGCCCCCGACAAGAAGTTGGAAGGGGCAGAGATGCTGTTTTCATCTGCGTGTCCTTTGAAATTGCATGCAGACCTTGGGAAATGCTTGACTATTGCTGATTTGCATTTTATTTTTATTTATTGCACTTTCTGGACACTGCACAATTCTTTGGCTGTTTAATAAGGTTAAGCAGCCAGGTCAGCTCACTACACATTCATTTTTCTTCCCTGAACATAACTGTGAGTTTAACGAAGTTTTGTTTGGCATTTACTGTTCTCCTCATTGTGCCTATGTTTAACATACATTGTTACTTGTCATGAAATAAATTACCACTACTATGCCAAAAGTTTTTATTAAAATATCAGAAACCTGTAAGCCGTCTATGTAAGTCAGTTAGATGGCACTCCAAGAACATAAACTAGCAGTCACTGAGGTTGCCAGTGAGATTTTATATGGTGAGGAAATCAGCCTGCACCAATGCCATCCATAAAATTATTCAGGCACAATAATCCTGGTAATGATCAGTGACTCCTTCATCACATGTTGATGAACTTAAAACTCCCCACATAATACAGCAATCAATTTAAAGCACTGTAACATATTATTACAATGTATTCCATAATAAAGCAGAACCTTTACAGGGAAAAAGCAGTTGCATTTGAGAGAAATCACCCATCAAATCGCCACAGTTGTCCAGGATATGAGCATAGGAGACATTTTGAATTTTCATTTCCAGTATTGAACCTGGGTTTATGTTGCTGATAAGGAGGACATTAAGATGGATGCTTTCATCATTTACACAAATTACCAAGGACATCCACAGGAGTCTACAATTCAGCTCATTTGTCTGTGTTTAGTATTTTTCTCAGACTTCATATATATATCACACAGGGCACAGCAGCACATCCATAACTGTGATGTTTGTAATAATTACATTAGCTCTGAAAGGTAGCTCTAGCTTGTCTCCAGACTAAATGCTGAAATTGCTAAGAATGTAATTAAATGATCTGTAGGGCTCCATATCTGATGTGCTCCTTAAGCAATTTTGGAAAGAATTGGAAGCACTCCCCCAAAGCATGTTCACAACTATGTAGTTGGAGAAAAATGCTTGCCGTGTAATCTCCCCAGCCCCCAGCTTTATGAACTTTCCTAGTATTTCCCAAACTGGTATATTGATCCTATCTCTGGGATACCTCAGGTCCAGCACAGTCAAGGAGGCTGGTCCTTGGTGCTTATCAGCTTTGCTGGAAACAAGCTTTGTGCATTCATAAGCCATCAGTTGCTCAAAGCAATCTGGAGACTTCATTCTCTCAAGGCCAGCAGCTGTTTTCATACACATTTCTATATTTCATATACCACATGTGGCAGCTAAGTATCTTTCATGATGGCATCACAGGCCTGCAGCATCAGTAACCCATCATTTGGTTTATGGAAATGAGACAGCAGCTGTAGAGGTGGGAATCCCTCAGTTACGAGGCATAGGACAAGCTGTATTTCCATGAAGGTCTAGTTCCTCCTGAGGTAGCTGAAGTCATTTCATGCCTAGCAAATTATTTGGTCCCATACATTCTCTTGTTCCAGAACTGATGAACACTGGCCTGTAATAAGAGGGTTGAACCTTTCTGCTAAATCTCTCTTTAAAATGTTTGAATAAGAAAAGAGACTATAGACTAGGCCAGGAGCACTGATATTGAGCCCTATAAGTCCTGTGCTTTCCAGATGGAAAGGTTTGTCTATCTGGAAGCAGTTACTGTTATTTGAGAAGAAAATGAAGAATATTCACAATATATAACTGCATCAGACCTACTTTTGAAAAAGGTGTTTATCTCATGTATATCTCTGTTGCATCTTACTCCTGAGCTAGGGGAACACTGTGCACCCATACAGCAGCCAATTCCTATGCTCTTCTTTCTCCCAGCTATGTGAAATGCAGGACAAGGGATTTGAGCAGGATGAGTTGCCAGCATCTGGGTAATCAATCTAGCATCTGCCTTGGGGATTAGATGATGTATTTTGTTTGTAATTCATTTGTGTTATCCAATTTAAATACCACTATGTTTCTTCTGAATGTCGTGTGTTCCACCTAACCTCCATCTTGTTTAGGTTGATAAATAACCAGATACACTGGTCAGTTGTTCAAGAGATTAAAGCAAATCAAATCAATCAATAAATCAAGGGTTTCAGTCCCTTGCTCAATTTCTTTCTTTCATGAAAGGAAGCTCCACTTTCTTTTTCCAGAAGCATTTTCCTTGTCTTCAGAAGGTCTTGTCTCCCAGGGCTTCTCATACTGTAAGGCCTAGATTTTGGCTCTACCTAGCAGCACCCCGTAAGATTCCAATTTTTTTTTCTCTAGGTATTTTAAATATCTAAGTATTTTGAGCTGATGTTTTGCTTAATAAAATCTTTGACATATTCCTGACTTAACAAGGTTAGAATATGGAGGCTTTTTGATAAATTCCTCTGATAGTAGCCTAAGCCAGATATTTTAAAATAAAGATGGTTTGTAAAACATTGAATATGCATTTCACAAACTGTTCCTTTTCTTCTATTTTAACTTGAAGGTGAGATTAAGAAGCAAAGGAGATGTGTTTGGAATAAGAATTTACGAACAGTATTACTTTCATCATAGTCTAAACATTTCCATAATGCAGTTGCCCATTCATGCAATTTTCCTCTGCAAGAAATGATTCTTTGGATTGTTTCTCTGATACCTTTGTGACATTCCTCTTTGATCTTCCATCTACAAATGTTGGTTTCATGTAAGTAACTTTCTAATCTTATTTTGAATCTTACTAAAGAGTTGCCTTCCTTAACATCCCAGAACAGTGATTTCCATATGGATTTGTCGTGGTTTCGGTTTCAGCCCAGCTGGTAACAAAGCACTACGCAGCCACTCGCTCACTCCCCCCCCCCGCCCCTGGCCACGTTGGGATGAGGAGAAAATCCAAAGGCAGGCTCGTGGGTCAAGACAAGGACTGGGAGGGATCACTCCCCACTTATGGTCACGGGCAAAAGACAGGCCCAACTTGGGGAAGAAACAAAATCCATTTAATTTACTACAAATTAAATCAAAACGAAGGATATTAGGAAGGAAAACCAAACTTCAGAACACCTTCCCCCAGCACTCCCGCCTTCCCGGCTCAGCTCCATTCCCGGTGCTTTCTCCCTCCTCCCCCCGGTGGCACAGGGGAACAGGGGATGGGGGTTGAGTCAGCTCGCCACACATTTTCTCTGCCGCTCCTTTCCTCAGGGGGAGGACTCCTCACTCGTCCCCTGCTCCACCGTGGGGTCCCTCCCACGGGAGACAGTCCTTCACAAACTTCTCCAACATGGGTCCTTTCCACGGGCTGCAGTTCCTCACAAACTTCCCTGGCGTGGGTCCTTTCCACGGGCTGCAGTTCTTCCCAAACTTCCCTGGCGTGAGTCCTTTCCGTGGGCTTCAGTTCTTCCTGAACTTCCCTGGTGCGGGTCCTTTCCGTGGGCTGCTCTCCAGTCACACACTGCTCCAGCGCGGGCTTTCCCATGGAGTCACGGCCATCTTGGGGAGCCTCCGCTCCACCGTTCACCCCCATGGGCTGCAGAGGGACGACCTGCCATCTCACCACGGGCTGCAGGGCCATCAGCCTCCTCAGGCGCCCCTCCTCCCCCTCCTTCTTCACTGACTTCAGTACCTGCAGAGGTGTTCCTCTCATGTTCCAACTCCCCCTGCCCACTGCCAGTTCCCCTTCTTAAATCTGTTCTCCCAGAAGCGCTCCCACCATCACTGATAGGGTCGGCCTGGGCCAGAGGTGGGTCCGACTTGGAGCCAGGGGAGCTTCTAGCAGCTTCTTACAGGAGCCACCTCTGCAGCCCCCTCCCCCACTACCAAAGAAACCGTGCCACGCAAACCCATAACAGGATTATAGATAGCTTTCTAATGCACTTGTTGGAGAATAAGAATAATATATATTTATGAATTTTTAGTGGACTTTAGTGTATAGCACAGAAGAGTTTTTAGAGTTCAAAAGGCAGTAACACTGTGTGATTGAACAAGATGATCTCTGTATACAGCGTTTTAAGCTTCACATACAGTTTTTTTCATCTTACTTTCTCTCCAGGTCTGTATCAGACATCTTTATTCTGCTTTTAATCATAATTCATTCTTCTTGCAACATTCCTTGCGAAGACAAATGTCACCTGGTGACAATTCTGTTTCTGGCAGCAAACCAGCCTCTCAAGTTGTATATTTCTTTCTGTTGCAGAGGTTCTACTCCATCACATGTAGCTGTTTAGTCCTAGTTACTCTGCCCTTAAATTGACTTCATCTTGTTTGTGAACATAGCTTGCTATTTTCTGAAGTACAAATGAGTAATTCTATCTAATGTGAGCATAGTTTTAACTCTTTCTTTTACTTTCTTTTTTCTTGAGTTTCCAGTAACATTAATGTTTTCTACTGCACAAGTCTTATGTGTTATGAATTTTATTTAATGAAGCCCTAAGCAGTTGGCTTTGGCCGTTACTATGTACGCTGCAGTTCGCTAAGTTAAAATTCATATACAATTTCACATGACTTCTGGGCTTGGTTTAACCTCACCAAATAGAAAGTGTTTACTATATTTTTCATCAGTATATTACTGTTGGCAAACAGTAGTGTTGGCTGTTCTATCTGTTTGGGTTGATTGGAAGCATATTTATTACATATATGGCAAAAAAAGACATCATGTAAGTATATTATCTGTTTGTGCCAGATACATAAATTGATTTTGACTTCTCAAAGTGTTTTCTCTGCAAATGCAGAAATCTAGGTTTTCTGTAAAATCAAAAGCTAATCTCTTGCAGCTTGAAGAATCTGGACCAGCTGTGATGTATCTCCCTTTCTTTCACCGTTATGAAGCCTGGTATCTTCACCCATTTTCTGTGTACCTCTCTCCCTTATAATTTATATTCAGCATGCTGCATTGATCTGTCTCATGTTTTCTCCAGATGCATTGTAAGGTATCTTGTATGCCTAGAATATATACATACATCTCACGTACAAATCCATTCTTTTCACTGCTCTGTTTGGCACTAAACCAGTTTGTAAGATCCTAGGGGCAGAGCTGTTTCTCCTTTGTGTCCATACGCCACTAAACACATTGTTAGCACTCAAAGAATAACCCAACACACATGCAAAGACCTTCCCTGTTAATGCTAAATGATGTTTCCATAGTTAAACATTCAGATGCCAGGAAGTGTGAAATTTATGACTGAATTAATAACCTCATTTGTGCTCTCTATAGAACAGTGAAGTCAAAAGCCCTCTACTTTGGCAAGTGCTTCATCTGAGACAGTTTTATTTTTTTCAGATTTAGTTTTCAAAAAATACCAATTTAATAAACTTCTGTCCCACAAAATCCTCATGTAACATTTTCACCAGGCCCTAGTTAACATTGGCATAGGCAGGGTAATCTCCAGCAGTCTGTTGACCTATGCAATAATGAGTATATCTGTCTTAAAAACAGTATTGCTGGGCTTTCTTGGGACCAAGAGTATAGAGTTTTCGCATAGCTTTTTCATTTTTGGGAACAAACCTCGCTTTCATAACATTATTTGTCTGAGTCTGCAAGGCTCCACTTGTCCCTGTCACAACTAAAACACACTTCTAAATGCTGAACAGGTAGAAGTAAGCCAAGGGCCAAATAACATCTTCAGTAAGGTTTTTGCATGACATTTACTGAGAATTTTAAGCAGTGAAAAAGCTTTCAGCTGCAACACACTGCAGTGTTTCCATATTGGTGCCATGGGCTTCAACCTTCACGTGTTAGGGATCTACTGCTGCAAGACCTTAATTCTCAGAGTAATACCTAGCTAAAGTAGAAGTGTCCCACTGGTTTTAGTAGGACATTTTTCATCGATAAAGGTCTTTGGAAAGGCATGTTTTTTCTTCTCACAGTCATGGTTGTATTATTCCAGACTTTTATAAGGCATGCCCATCGCAGCAGGGCATGTTCACACTCTATATATTTAGACTGTAAGCTACCAAAAAAGCAAACACACAGTGAGATTTAATAATGTAAATATGTTCAGCAAATGGAGTTTGGTGGGATGAAAATCGTTCTTGAACCAAATCCATTCCCAACAGTAAGTCCTTGCCTCATTGCTTGTCACGGGCGCTTCCAGTGGTAATGGGTAGGAACATTATCATTACAGATGATGCAAGTCTGAGATTTATCTGGTGGGTTAACAGTGCAGGATGATATTCTGGCAGTTTCTCATTGTGTTTCTGCAAGCACAGAGGATTTGAACTGTGATAAATGCTGGTAAACTTCAGACAGCTATCAGGTATGTTGACAGTGGGAAACTGGGAAGGAGGGACTGTATATGTTATGCACTGAAACTGAATTCATTCACACAATGATTTGCTCCATGTGTAATTAAAAGTGAGCTCAACACAGCAGCTCCTCTTTTGCTCAGCTCTCACTTCCCATTTAGCTTCAGCCTGGCAAAGAGGAATTGGTGGTCCCCTCTCTACCTCCACTCCGTGCATCCAAAGCTCCTCTGCTTATGCCAAAATGATATGCCATTCACATTTCACTTGGCAGGGTTTCACTTATCCTTCTTCTTCCTTACATTTTTATCAGCAGTGACATTGCTGCCAAGCCTTATGCACCTCTGGATAAGATTTATGCAAATTATCAGCTAGGCTATTTTGTACATTTGCTAATAATTTGCATACAACTGTACAATTTAGCTCAATATGTACATACTGAGCACTGGGGAAAGGCTTGTGAGTGAGGGGCCAGATGTCTGTTGCAGTCTACCCACAGTGACCTTTTCTAAGCTCTCACTTTCTATTAAAATGGGAAGCAATAAAAATTGCCTTTCTCCTGAGGAGAGGCTGTGCAACTTGGCTCTATGGCAAGCACGGCAGAAATGCAGAAATGTTCAGCAGTAGGCAAGAGAGGGGAATATTGGAATACGTGGTCATTGCTCCAATCCAGCTCATCTCCCTTCTGCTCTTAAGTCAGGCACGCATGTGCAAAGTCACACACATACTCTCCTGCTCTTTCCCTCCGTGCTCAACCCTCACTTAGTACTCTGACCTCTCTGTCTACCTGTTTCTGTCTCTCAGATGCAGGAAGGTGCACAGTGAAGTACTGATACCTAACTTTAAGGTAACATAAGTAGCATGCTTTTGATGTGGTTGTCAATGAAGGAAAACACCTCCTTAGAAATAAAATTATATTGTACTCTTTGGGTCTAAACATAATGTGAAAGTCAGTGGAATAATGAATTCTGTTTTAGGAAAAAACAGATTCCTGTTACGATATGCCAAAGACTGAATTTGATGTAATAGTAAGAATGCTGGCTTTAATCAAACAGAAAAAAAATCTAGTTATTTTATTGAAAATTGCTGTCCTCATCTTAGAACTACTTTGGTTTTGTTCAGTTCCAGCAACCTAAGTAGATCCATACCATGCTGTTTTATCTAATGGTGATGGAGGTTATATAAACAAGTGAAAACTGACCATCTTCTGTTGCTTTGCTGTGCTCTTGCCTGTGCCAATGATACAGCTGGTGGAAGTGTTTGCTAGGACCAAGTTATTTATTTTTAATGAAAAGGGGTTGTTTGCTGTCGTGATTTAACCCCAGCCAGCAACTAAGCACCATGCAGCTGCTCGCTCACTCTCCCCCACCCAGTGGGATGGGGGAGAGAATCGGGAAAAAGTAAAACTTGTGGGTTGAGATAAAGACAGTTTAATAGGACAGGAAGGAATTAAAAAAAAAAAAAAATGACAACAATAATAATAAAATAATTGGAATATACAAAACAAGTGATGCACAATGCAATTGCTCACCGCTCGCTGACTGATGCCCAGTTAGTTCCCGAGCAGTGATCCACCCCCCCGAGCCAACTCCCACCAGTTTATATACTGACATGACATCATATGGTATGGAATATTCCTTTGGCCATTTGGGTCAGCTGTCCTGGCTGTATCTCCTCGCAACTTCTTGTGCCCCTCCAGCCTTCTTGCTGGCTGGGCATGAGAAGCTGAAAAGTCCTTGACTTAGTCTAAATGCTACTTAGCAACAACTGAAAACATCAGTGTGTTATTGACCTTATTCTCAGCTAAATCCAAAGCATAACACTATACCAGCTACTAGAAAGAAAATTAACTCTATCCCGGCCGAAACCAGGACATTTGCTTAGGTCTTCTTTTTATTATTTTTTTTTAATACACCTGTAAGAGCACTGGGAAAGTTCTTTGTGTTTGTGTGTTCACATGGGTATGCATTTAGAAAAATCACCTACAAACAAAATGAACGTAGAACCTTACCATCTGATTGGGGTTTCTAAACTTATCAAGAAAAGGAACACTAAACTTTCCAAATGAAATAATAATGTTTGAAATAAATTGAATATAATTTTGCTGCCCCCTCAATTACTTAGGTCTTGGTTTTCAGCCTGCAAATATTTGTAGCTACCTTCAGGAAAGTGAACATTTCTAAAAACTGCTTTTGCTAATAATTTGTTGTCACTGCTTGCATAAGTAATTTGATGAGTTAAGTGGTTAAAGTGGTGAGAGTGGGAACATACATTTTCCGTTAAACATTTTGGGTATTTATGATTCAGGATATTTTTACTTTCTTAAGCACAATAACATATACAGTCATCATCCCAAATAAGCCTTAAAAAAGGTAACTAATGCTTAAAAAAAAATCCCATGAAAATATGAAATATAATTTGCTATGGAAGATATGCCATTTGAAGTAAATCTACACAAATTATAACTCTTTGTGAAACTTGTTTGTCCATAATGGTGAAATGCTGTGTGGGTGTAAACATACCTAGTTTTGTTGGGATTTGTGTTTGCATTTTTCTTAATACAGCTGTAGGGTTTTTTCCCTAGTAAAATACATGTATATTTAATACTGGGAAGATCTTCAGAGATAGGCATTGTCCTGCTAAAAATTTTTTTTGAAGGCAAAATTTTAGAATAGAAAGGGAATCTGTGTATTACGGAATTCCCTTTGGAAAACCTAGTCTGCTTTATATTGACTTTGATTCAGAGGCTAAACTACATTTAAATATTTTACAGCAATACAGCCTTTAAATGGGTTGTAAATAATTCACTCAATAGCTGAACAGATGTCTCTGTGGAGTGCAAACTCTCTATATCTTAATGAGTAGATTTAATAGAGTAAAACAAACTTCCAAGCTTTCGGTTATTGGAAAACAAATGACAGAAAATCTGACATGCTGCTCGGTATAGAAGAAACAGATAAACTAGAAATAAAAGCAACAGGGAGTGCCTAGACATTTTTTTTTACTATTATTTTTGAGCAGTCACATTGCACAATATCATGACCTATAACATTTTGTTCCCATTTTTATGTTTAGAAGAAGCCTTGATTTTTATTTTCCTGCAACAGTCTTCACACATGAATGGGAAGGACAAGGACTTGCTTTAAACAAAACTTGAAAAATACAAAAACCCTATTCAAAATTCAGGCTGGTTCTGAAAATTTAACATAATGAAAATTCTTCAGGGCTGACTTCATAATATCCTCCCACTGAAGAGGAGACGTGATGTGGTAGCAGAAGAGTTGCTGTTCTCTGCTACTGAGATGTTTGCAAATGCTTCCACTGGCCATCCAGTGTCCTGCTGCACTGCTGTCGGTCAGCACTGCTCAGAAAATTGGGGAAGAACTTGAAAAAAGGACAACAATAGAACTTTGCACTGAAAAATACTTTCACCCTTTTCCCCCCCCCCTTAAGTTTATTGGTTTGAAATCTTAAAAATCCTTATACTATAAAAATACGTATCTGGAGATAATAATCCAGATTCTCAGATTCTAGAAATTAATCTAGCTACAATGACTTACAAATTCTTAAGCAAAACCCAAATCCAAAAATGAGACTATCACTCTAGACTCCATATCCTCCTTTCCTCCACTTAAGACTCACAGGACATAAAATTACAAAAAAAACAAAACAAAACACTCCCCTCCCCGCCCCGCCCCCCAAAAAAACCCAAAACCCAAACAACTTTACAGAAGAGTCAGAGCTTTGGCCTTTTCATTACATATATACCAGCCAGAAAGAAACTGTGAGTACGATATGGTTTGCTCCTAAAAATCAGAAATTACACAGACGTACTCTTCAGTACTTGGCTTGGATTCAGAAATGGCATAACTAGTTATTACTGGTTTCCAATTTTGTTGCTTTGCCAGTTATCTCTATTCTAACTGTAGTGTTAAATCCTTTATTTTTGGTGAAGACTGCAGATCTGTACATACTTGTACAAAATAAGAATTCTAGTTGATATTACAAGTCCTTTCCCAATATTTATAAAATTCCTGAAGCTGTTTCTATTAGAAAATTGAAGTGTTAAAAAAGCAATTTTTTTTTACAAAATCTTATGGTATCAATCTGTACAAATATCAAATGGGGCATAATACAATATTTCTATGAACTTTTAAAACATTTTTTTCCCAATTAGAACAAAAACAGATTTCAAAATCTAATTCCAAACAGAAATCCAGATTTTAAGCAAGATCCAGTCCCTACCAGCCATCTGTGTATTTTTAAGCAGCATCTCTGAGCAGACGTCCAATAAACCCCCAAAGCTCAGACATGTAACAAGGGAGTTTGGAGAGGATGAAAGGCAACAGCATAATTCAGTAACCTAAGTTCAAAGCTTCTCACAGCTTTGGCAGCAGTGCTATTAATTCTATAATCTCAGGCCTTTTCTGAAAGACCCTTTCTGGAAGCATGTGAGTAGGCAAAGCCCCAAGCTTTCACTTGTAAGAAGAGCAACTTTGAAACTTTCATACTGGTGCAAGAAATTTGACAATACCAAACCTTCAAAATTGAAAGATGAAAAGGAAAACAAAAATTTCCAGAATTCATTGTAATTTACTTTTTATTATTAATATTTCAAGACTATTGATTTTTTAATACCTGCGTGAGGGATATGGAAAATTACTTTGATTGTGGCCTTTGTCAAATCTAAGGTAACTTAAACCCCACCTTTGTTCTGTCTCCTTTTAAGATGAACCTCTGAGGGGAAGCAGCACAAAGCCTGTCTTAAGAACAATAAATAAGAAAGGTACAAGTTTGTGAAAAGTCATCTTATGAACTAGTGCTGGAGTGTAAAAGGCAAGTGCCTCCAAACTTCTGAGTAACTCAGACTGTACTTGACTGGAAAACATGACCTGCGAGTAAGGGTCAGGGAGAAACTATCTCCAAGCAGTAGCATTCATGCCCAGCTGAAAAGCATGTTGCTCACAAGAGCAGCAACGTGCTAGCATGTGCAAGCATTGCATGGCTAGCAGGAGCCTGAAACTTTGCAAGGCCCCTCAGGTGCCCTCCTAGCTCAGCCCTGCTCCCATCCAAGAGAAGCTGCCTCAACAGAAAAGGGTTCTTGTAATGGTGATCTACATTACAAGTTAGAGCCATTCACAAAGTGTATCTTCAGGGGAATAGTAAAATAACAAATGCTTGCTGCTTTATTTTTCCTTTTCTTTTCTCTTTTTTTAAAATTTTTAAATGCTATCCTTTGTTAAGTTCTAATGAATCTTAATTCAGCCAAGTGGAGCTTCAGCACTATCCTCTATGTTCAGACCTGCTCTATATACTGAGTATACTGATATTTTCTGCCATGTAATCCTGCTCCCCTCATATCAAACATCAGAACCCTTAGTAAATAGCTACCTTCACAGTACAGAAGTATTAAAATGTAGCGGGAAGCATATTGGAAAGCTTGTGGGAGCAAAGCCAACCACTTACGCATAGCAGCTAATGTTCTTTTATTATCAGATCTCTGGCAGCCCGTGCTGGAACGCTACATCTCATCCCCTAGATTAATTTTCGCAATTGCTGCTTGCAATATGGGGAATTTTAAAATGTACATACTAAATTTATTTCCCTGTTTTCTCTGTGTACAACAGGCATAATACGAGGAACTTGTACTCAAATACAAGATCTGTAGGTTGTTTTCCAAGTTATGGCTAGCTATCATGAACACCGAACCAGGTGAATCCCAAGCTTGGTGTAGTGGAGTGTGGTAGAACATACTCTGTGTCTGCCCAGGCTGGACCAGACTTGCAAGGAATGGATCTACTGTACTGTTCTCTATATTAGCAACATTCTCAAATGTGTTATTATATCATAAACATTGTTTTCATATTTCTGAAGCTTTTTCTTGTGCCTAGTAACACAAAGTATTATTGACATTTTGTCAATTAATTTTGAACTGATAATTTTGAAAAGTTAAAATTGTGAAAAAAGTAGGTCAAATTTCTTTTTTCACCCAAATTAATGATTTTTGTATTCTTTAAATAAGGGCATTGCTTTTAAAGTAGCATACACCAAAAGTTATTATTAGATGAGAAATGTGAAATTATATTAGCTCTAACTGGATTATTGAAGGAACAAGCAATAGTAACTCTGTTATCTCACTCCTACGAAAAGCATAATTGGTGGAAAGATTTTGCAGATTTTCCTCTCAAGGGTATCCATATTAGTCATTTTTCATTTTAAGAGTGTCCCTTTTGTTTCTTTGGAATGTATTTCAAGAAATTACTTCTTGTCACTAGTCAGGTCGGGGGGGAAAGTGTAATATTATTTGCAATAAGATTAGTTTACGTTTTCATGAAAATCTAAGCAGCATACGAGGCCTCCCTCTACTCTTTCCCCCACTCAGTTATGCCATCGCACCTCCTCCACAGTAAGGTCGTTAGAGGAAGGCTGGGGTGAGTGATGAGGCTGCAGTGTCATCAACATGCTGAAAACTCTTGTTTTTCACTGAAGCGAGTGGCAATAGCATTACAGCTTTCTCATCACCGAGTTGACAAGCTGGCTGATGAAATAACATGCTGTGGTTCTCAGAGAACTACTTTCAAATCAACCTCTGCAAGGCAAGGGACAGCCCTTTTAGCACAAGCATCCAGAACAGTGGTTTGGGCTGCTGTTGGCAGCAATTACTGAGATGGTCCTTCTGCTCTTGTCAAATTATTTTGCAGCCTGTGGATCTTTGTGTCTACCTTTGTCTTTAGTTCCCAGATAGTAGACAGGTCTTGTTATCAGCTGGGGCAAACCTGGAAGTCAAGATTTTCTCTCTCCTGTGGTGTTTATCTGTTATCTGGGCTGTAAATGTCTCCAGCCAGTTTACCCTACCGGGTGGGGAACAGCATTTATCTTCCCATTCAAACACCAGAGTAAATTACTGAACTCATTTGGCAACAATACAGTTTCAACTATTGAATGGACAGAAGTGCAAAGAGTTTCTGTGGGGTTACCTTACAGTAAACAACAATGCTCTGAGACATCCTGGATACAGGAGAGACATAGGGATTTTGCAGTCATCTTACATCTTTGAAAATTGAGAAAGTGACAATCAAAAACTAATTATTTGTCTAATTTGAGTATCCATAATACAGGCCAAATCCTGCTTGTCTTCCTCGAGTAGTCGATTTGAAGCTGATAGTGATATTTAACTGTGTCCAGTAAGCAGGATTTATTACTTTGTCATATAGGGTGAGAATAGCTGGCAAAAATCTGTGAAATAATTGGCACACAGCTAAAATACATCTGATGATTATCCCAGCTGAGGTCTTCCCAAAATAATTGCCAAGCTAATTTAAATGTGTGGCAATATCAGTGCTATCACAGACAGTTCTTCACAAATTTTTCCTTTTTTATATTCCTCAATTTTAAGTCTACAGTGTTTATTATGAAGTGGTCCTTTAAAGAAACAGAGTAAGACAAGGTTCCTGCAGGAGAGATTTTACAGATAAGTCTGGATAGCAGAAAAAATTGACCAAAAAGATAAAGCTATCCTTTTTTTTAAAAAAAAAAAAAAAAACTATCACAGAAATTACTTCTCATTTGTATTTTCTGAGATTTTTTTTTTAATGACAATGTTTTCTGGAAACCTCTAAGGGCTTTAGAATGAGAATAAATTATTTTAAAACCATTTTCTAGAGAAAAAGAATTATCTTATCTATGTATTGTGGGCAGAGATGAAAAATTAGTACCTTTACTGAACAAAAATGGAAATGAAATTTCTTTCAAATAATGAATTACAAAATAATTTTAGGTGTTTCAGCCAAAACATTATTTCTTCCTCTGGAACAAGATAATACGATATTTGCCTATGACTGATTCCTTAAAATCTCTGAAAAATAGATACCTAAAATGTGTCTTCTGTCCCCACACTTACGCAACTAAAATGGACTATATTTTCCACAGTGCCAAGGGGCTTTCCTTGAGATTTCCCATGGAAAAGAGACCAAAAAAAGTCCGCAACATAATTCAGTTGTAATATGTATGTAGGTCAGCTGTATTTCAAGTATTTGTTGTGTAACCTTTATGGCCACTGAAAGGGAAAATGAGAAGGGAAAAAGAACAGAGCCTGTAACTGAGAACTGTACGGCAAATGGAGCAGCAGAGAACTGTATGAAGGGATTTTTTGTATTGCAGGGTCCTCTGGGAACTGGTTTTGCACAGCTGCACTGATTCAGTGGTTGCTTCATGTTATCTTGTTTATTGTCTACTTATGTGAAAGATGAAGAGCATCACAAGTAACTTCCTACAACTGTACCTGCTGCCACGTGGGTACCACGTATGTTCCTGTAAACATCCTTGTGCTGTGCTGTAGGAAAGGGTGAGAGCATGTACAGCAAACAGTGATGGCACCATTGTCCATGCATGAGACAGATGTATAGGCAAACATCAGCAGAGCTGTGAAACTGGCAGAATCAGCA
Organism: Pandion haliaetus; assembly: GCA_013401275.1. Taxonomy (NCBI): domain Eukaryota; kingdom Metazoa; phylum Chordata; class Aves; order Accipitriformes; family Pandionidae; genus Pandion; species Pandion haliaetus. The sequence continues at coordinate 151,312 of VYZV01013233.1, forward strand.
GGGTGATATCCTAACCTGGGAGCTGTGCCAAGTTTTCACCAAAACACTGCTGAATGTTGGGTGAAGGGGGGAAACTGAAGGGAAACTTTTTTCTAAGTTCTTCAGCAGTACTCTGCATACACATTTTTTCAGATGAACTTCCCAGTCTTTATTTTTGCCATTTTATTGGTTCTTACAAAAAAAAAAAGAAGAAAAAAAGGCACAAATGAGCTGTAATATGAAGCATTGTGTCTAGTCTCATCTTGTTAACTGAAGAGAAAAAAATATATGCAGCTCTTTGTTGACCAGATTTGTACTGTTTCTCATCATACAATTCCTTTAATGAAAGAACTCAAAAGTTGTGTTAAAAAGATGCCATATAGCTCCACTCATCATAAATTCTTCTGGGTTTTTTTGGACTTTGCAGCTCTTGATGCAGTATTTTCAATATAAATATGACCTGTCAATCATAACAACTCATATCAGGAGTGAAATTCTAATTAACTATTTGATTATATGAAAAGTGATAAAATCAAATCTGGAATTCATGAATAAGTGAACTGTGATGAAAGTATGTTGGGCTGATGTATAGCAACTGTCATCTTAAATACAGCCCTAAGACTTTCAACATACAAAAGTTTCTTCTTGGAAAGAACAAAACCTGGGATTCAAAAGCCATCTAACTCTCTGCTGTTAACTTGCCAGTGGTGAAATTGTTTTCTAAATCTGCTTGGATTTAACTGATTCATCTAATCCTTTTGAACAAAGTTTCCTTTAGATTTCTGCCTTATTTGCATTAAGAACTGCTTAGACGTCTCAGCAACAAGCTTCTGACCCTATTTTAATGGTCTTTCAGTGAGAAGTGCTCATTGGTTTATTAAACATTTCTTATAAATATATTAGTTAGCTCAGCCTGTAGGAAGGTTTGGTTCTTCTACTGCCTGAGTCTTGCGTAAGTGAACCACATCTGCAGCTGACGGGAAATGATGTACTGGACACTGCGATATTCAGTCAAACCTTCAGTCATGTTTTCTTCTGGGGTTCGACGCATTTGATGGGTAATGCCATCTGTGATTCCTTCCACCAGCACAAGCTCCCTCCCAGGCACGTTTTTTCTTAGGAAATCCATGTAAAAGCTCCATCGTCAAAGAGCCCCTTTTACTTCTGATAGGCACTTAATGAGAGCAAGTTTCATGGTGGACCTTCAGGACTCTGTTAGCAGCTCATGAATCATAAATGAGAGGAAAACCCCTCTTATATGAATACCTGCCACTAAGCAGTATGAAATACTTCTAAATATGGGAATTCTATTTACGCTGAGTTAAAGGAGAGCTAAATTTTTATTAGTGCACTGAGAAAATACAAATGTGAGGTGTGAGAACTGCATGCTGCATGTGCGGGGCAAAGCTACTACTGAGGGCTGTTGGGTTTGTTATTGCCTCTCGTTCCAGAGCTCTGTTTAAGTTTGCCGACGTTATTGTCAGTTTGTTGTGGTTTAAGCCCAGCCCGCTCACTCACTCCTCTCCCCCGGTGGGATGGGGAGGAGAAAATACAATGAAAAGCTCGTGGGTTGACACAAGGACAGAGAGGGATCACTCACCAATTATGGTCATGGGCAAAAACCAGACTTGACTTGGGGAAAAAACACTCAAAATCAATTTATTTTGCTACCAATTAAACAAAACAGGACACTGAGAAGTAAAGACAAACTTTAAAATACCTTCCCCCCACTGCTACCTTCTTCCTGGCCTTAACTTTACTCCCAACTTTCTCTACCTCCTCCCCTCTAGTGGCGCAGGGGGATGGGGAATGGGGGTTATGGTCACTTCATCACATGTTGTCTCTACCACTCCTTCCTCCTCAGGGGGAGGACTCCTCACACTCTTCCCCTGCTCCTGCATTGGAAGAAGTTCTCCATGAACTTCTCCAATGTGAGTCCTTCCCATGGGCTGCAGTTCTTCGGGCACAGACTGCTCCAGCTTGGTTCTTTCCCATGGAGTCATGGCCATCTTGGGGGGCATCCCCTTGCTCTCCTGTGGGGTCCTCCATGGGCTGCAGGTGGGCATCTGCTCCCCCGCTCACCCCCATGGGCTGCAGGGGGACAGCCTGCCGTTTCACCACGGGCTGCAGGGGCATCCCCTCCTCTGGCACACCTCCTCTCCCTCCTTCTTCACTGACCTCGGTGTCTGCGTAGGTGTTCCTCTCACATTCCAATCTCCTCCCCTGCTGCAGGTTTCCCCTCTGAAATATGTTCTCTCAGAGGCTCTACCACCATCACTGATGGGCTCAGCCTTGGCCAGCCTCTCACAGGAGCCACCCCTGTAGCACCTCCTCCACTAGCAAAACCCTGCCACACAAACCCAATACACAGTTCCATCAAATATGCACCAAAATTAGCATCACAGTGATTTTTGTAATGTGGAGAAAGTCTACCAGAAAATAGATGGCAATTCCTTTCCTTTGTATGCAATGATGCATTCAAAATCAGGACCTGGTCTTACTACATTTGCTAATGTTAGGATAAGGAAAGACTTCTGCTTTTACTCAGATTTCCCCTTAAAAAATCCAGAAAATATGTGGTGTATATGTGTTTTTTTGTTCCTTTGCTTTGATTGTGGTGGAAGGAAGTTTATGTTCCAGTTCAGGATCCAAACTTGAATTTCTAACAGAAATATATTCATAAATCTCTTAAAAGTCTTTTCACTGGGTACAAGTTCTCTGCTGTGCTTGCAATGTAAACATTACAGCATTGTGCTAATGCGTTATAGCCAGAACTTGAACCTAAATAATCTCCTTTCATTTTCACAGCTGAATTTAGTGCAAATAGTAAAATTGTACAAATGATGAAAAACCATTAAGGCTATTATCTTGATAACATGTACACACATGAATAGTTCCATCAAACACAAAGGAGCTAATTTACCGTTTGAATGTCTTAGCTATTTAACATGCTTTCAGTGTTAATAACTTAAGATGGAATATTTTAAATAAATGTTTTAGGCTTTGCACAGTGTTTTTGACAGCACTCACAGTGGCACAGTGCTGCAATTTCCTCTGACCTTGTTTGCAGTGAGCTCTGTGTGAGTGGATTAATGTACAGAAGCTTTTCGGAACTGCAAGGAACAACCACTTAAATTGCAAGGAGTCAGGAAAGTTGTACTATCCATGCAAAGAATGGATAAGAAAGGTGGAAGACCTACAAAGCTAAGTGAATATGAATGAGTTGCTAAAATGGCAGCCTTTTCACCTAGAATATGTTAAAAAAGTGGATGTGAGTGCCATTTTGGGAGAATATGATCCCTTTTTTCTAAATACTCACCTTCTGTCACAGTATTTATTTTTCTTTGAAAGAAGAGAGGAAGGAAAACAATTAAGTTGCTTGCTGAGTGTTTATTGTGCCTTGCAATTACACATTATGCTAACAAGTCTCAAAGGATGTAAGAAAACACTTCTTTAAAACAGCTGATTGTATATTTCAGTGTGAGAAAACAGATAGCAACCTCAAGGTTTTATTGCTAATATTTTCAGTCCTGCAAACAAAAAAAGTCAATTAAAGAGGGCTCCTAAATCACAAAGAGCAGTTCCTCATATTTTCTTATATACTGAGATTCTTACTAGGAATCAGTTTGTAACCTTCTGGTCCTAAGAAAATACTGTCTTTCTCAGTAAGACGACTTATGATCAGGATATATGTAAAAAATCCTATGAAGTGTTGTTTTCCTTATTTTTGCCCTGATTGGCAGAGTAAAAATCTGAGGAAATAATCTTTTCTCTTCAAAGGATATTTCTTTTCATTTCGCTCTGCTGCCTTCATCCTGCCTTCTCAGTCTATCATGTGTAGGAGACAACCATGGTTGCTTCTGAATTATTTCTCACCACTTGCTTTCATAAGAGGACCTGATTTTCAGCACATAGGGTGGATTGTCTTTAACATTTATGCTGAGCAACTTGGGCAACAGCTGTTCCATAAATGCTATGGAGTCTTTATTTCTGTCCTTGTGGGAATACTTCTAATATACATACTGCCAGGACACACAGACTTTTGGCTTCAACATGCCTGCAATAAGCCAGGAGTCGCGGGGGCATAAGAGAAAAAGTCTAGCTCAGATTCTCTCTCTTCCTGCAAAAGTGCTCAAAGGAAAGGCTGTAAGGTGGATACTTCAGAGAGGAGAAAAGTTTCTGGAAGAAGAGGCATGGATCTCAGGAGTTCCGACACTATGGACTCTTTTTACACCGATCTTTTCCTGACTCAACGTGACAATTTGCAATCCATGTCCAGAGCAGACCACAGACACTACAGCAAGATAGCTCCATAGTGTACTGAGTTGAGCTGACTTGTCTTGCAAAATAAAAAATTATCTTTTGCACAATGAAAGACACATAAAAAGGTAAAATGAAAGATTAGACTTTCTACACAACCTGCTCTTATTGATATTGCCATCTAGGTGAATTTTAAAAGTCTTTTTTCATCAAACAAGATTACAATCTCAAGAGCTGGCAACAATTTTTTCATTGCATTTTGAAGAGCAATGTTGCAAAAGTCTTTGTAAAAGCAAAGTTAGAAATGAAGTGGTGTCTCTAAGGACAGAGCAAAGCTACTGTAACTTCCTTCATAGGGTCTTTTGGTGAGCGTTGGCCAAGGTTATGCATTTGACTATTGCTTCTTTTTCCATTGCTGTAAATATTACATTGAAGTTCCTTCTAAGGTCCAGACAGAGTCCAATAATACTATCAGCTATGCAGCAGCAGTATAAGGAGTATGTTGAAAAATGGGGGCAAAACATCTTCCATCAAGAGCAGAATTCCATAGGAAAGGTTTTACACCCTCGTGAAGCTATAAGGAACTGAGTTTATTCTATCTCTCTGTATAATTACAGATAGGTAGAGATGAAGACTTAAATATCTGTCTAGGTAAAAATAGTAAATTTTTTTGCTAGCCGAATGGGAAAGTTCTTTTGCACCACAGGAAACCAGATACTGAAACAAAACCATCATTTTCTGAGATGGAACAAAAATCAGCTGGTATTTAGGAATTTTAAAATGAGATTGCCGATCAGAAAAGTTAAGATGGGAAAGCAATGCAACTCCTACTGTCTAAAAAAATCTAGACCTTCTGTTTTCCATCTATTTGTCCCTACTAGTTCTCTTTTCATGTCATACACATATCTCAAACTAAGCAAAAGCAGGTACAAAGGGAGCTATCTCCATAACACCTTTGTATTTCACTGCAGGGAGGGGTAAGAAAAGTAAAAGGAATGTTGTTAATTATCTGCCCTTTTTCTAGATGTAAAAGCAAATTGGAATGGAACTGGCATTTTTACACTAGGTATTTTAGTCAAAGTCCATTCAGCATGGAAGGGAAATTTGTGCTGGCAGGGACAACACTCACCCACCAGAGCTAAGGCAAAGTCCTTTTCCCTGGGAAAATTGGTTCGTATTGTACTTCTCAAAGAGTTCAGCTCATGCAGGTGTTGATTTGGGGGTAGAATATGGATGCACAAACCCATGCCTGTTTCCATATCCTACCACCCCTTTCAGCTCCTGCTTATTTCCACTGGTGTGGGGGACTCAGTACAGCTAATGATGCAAGTTTAGCCTAATCAACAAAAGGGTTAACAAGTTTTAATGACAGGCTGTATT
>VYZV01013233.1:156936-195850 GCA_013401275.1 Pandion haliaetus
TTTAATGACAGGCTGTATTACTGGTCATTACCAGTAATGGCATAAAAGCAAGAGGGAACAGGACTTCCAATCACTTTTCAGGTCTGAAATCAATGAGGCACTGTAACGTGATACTATGAAGTACCATTTCCACAGAGGTACACTTCAGAGTACAACTGCTCTTTAATTCCCATAGACATAATTCAGAGCTAATTAAATGGCCTTTTTTCTCTACTGTTTCTTTGTGCTATTGAATAAAAAACAGGAAAACAAGAATTTACTGGAGTTATTGAAAGCTCTCTTATAATTAAGATACATAGCTTCCTGAGAGACTCCAAAGCTCTTTGACACCAATAGAGGAAACTACAGGTGAAATGCAGCTGTTTCAGGGAAAATTATCATACACAATTCAGGAAAGTTTTAGAAAAGAATGAAGGAAACCTATTCTGCTCTGACACAAGCAGGATCAAGACGTTTTGAAGCTATATCCCTTGTAACTGAGAGAGTTTCAGTAATGAAACTAGTGCTGTCCTAAGCAGGGAAATTGCAAGAGAGTAGAAAAAAGAAAGCTGGAGCTGTGATGCTGAAACTGGAATTCATGTGAGAGCTAATCATCTATGGATTTTTATTACCATCTGTGTGTGGTTAGATACTATTATTAATAGAAGTATTTAACATTTATTTATATACCAATGTCAAAATACTGAGAAGTTATCCTAGCATTCTGTAAGAAGCATAAAGAAATCACATTAATATCTGTTATGAAAAATATTTCAAGTCTGAGTTTTTGTACTATGACTTGATGAACAACTGAGGTGTTTTACTGAATTCTGAACTAAGTAGTGGAATCTCTGAAGCTATTCACTGGGTCATGAAGTATTACGGAGATTATCTTAATTATCTATTCTCTGGTAATTTTACTTTTTGACTTAGTATATGGATTTTAGAGCACTGTGCATGTCATGCAACCCTGTAGACATAACATTATTATATTTTATATATAGTTATATACAATTAATAGTATATTCTAGATACTATGTAGAGTGTAAAGATACTAAGAAAGCTTCCAAATGACAATTTAAAATTACTCAGATTTTACTCCTTCAAAAAGCCAACATCCCCTCCAACCCTGTGATTTTATTGCAGGCAAAGTATCATGGTGCATCTATGTCACTGTAAAGGTTTAGTGAGAAAAGGCACCGTAAGTATGCTGCAGAATAGCTAAGAACATTGAGCATAGGCTGATAGCTATTCTAAAGTAAGTCTGCAGTAAAATACATAGTGCTTTTACTCTGCAAGTTTATATAGAAGTGTTGCTGACACATTAATTATCCTATGATAAAACTAAAAGCCCATAATCTCTTTCCACTGAAAAGTGTAGATTCATGTCCGAGAGTCATATCATTGTATGCTATAAACTGTATGGGGAAACAGAAATACATTTTAGCATTCAGTTGTACTGTAATTTTATGCCAAAAAAAAGTTGTCTGTCAGATGGATGCCTGTGAGATGGGCCTGTTAGTGGCTGCATATTTAGTTTCTACATTAATTTCTCTATTTTCACTGTAGATACTCATTCCTTAAAGATAGTCTGAAAGAGTTGAATGTCAATGCAAAATTTAAAGTTGATCAATGTCTCCCATTTAATTTAAGAGAGAGAATCTGAATCTGGCTTCTAGCTGAGTACAGATTGACTTACCCTAGTTTCTACAGAAGTAAGATATTAAAATGTTGTAAGACCAAATTCTCATACTTGCTTTAAATTTAAAAAGCCAATACAAATACATTTGACAGTCTCCAAAAACTTCTTTTCCCCCAGTAGTACTTTCAGAAGTAGCATTCCCTTGATGAAATGTGCAGGGCTGGCCTATGGCTGTAAATGCTTTGAGGGGAAAGCAGGATTTTTCAGTACAGCTGTAACACAAGAAGTTATTGTTATGTGTGCATGAGTTAACAGCTTTGATTCAGATTAGGATGTCAAACAGGGCTTCACACCATCTGCTTACTGATATTGCTTTGGAAGCTAAGGCTTGGTTAGGCTGAGACAGTAACAGTAGTTCTCTGAAAATCATAAATCCTAGAATAGAGAAAAAGTTATAGTCTGTCCTTGGAAGACATAAAAAATATTCATTAGATAATGTATATGTTACTTGCTCTACTTACTACTATAACATCTTCATTTAGGAACCTCAGGTCAGCACTCTCATAAATACACTAATCAGTCAAAACAAACCCAGGGACTTGTTTTCATAGAACTAAGACAACAGGATGAGGCTGTGGCAGTAACAGCGCGTACCACATGGGCTGGTCAAAGATTAGGCAGTCACTGTGAACAGTTTTCCAGAGAATTGATACTGAGCTGTATGTAACTTAGGAATAGCAGTAGAGAAATTCATAGTTGTTAGAAGGAAGAAATATAAAGCCTGAATCTTTCATTGTGATTATATGCATTTGTTGCAAGATTGTTGCAAGATTGTTTGCAATGTCCTACACAGTAGTGTCCATCTGCTCACATGTAATAGAGATGTCCTGTTGTGTTCTAGGGGAGATCAGGATCCACCTGAAGGCCATTCTGAGGGTCTGGGTTGACATGTGAGTCTCAGTGGGACATAGGAATATCCATTCCCTACAGGAATAAATTCCTAAAGCCATGTTTGGGAATGAATCCCATCCTAGTGTCTCAGACTTATTCCCAAATATGTCAAACTACTCTGATCTGTAACACACTACGTAATGTAATTGGCTCCATTGCTAGAAGTCAATCTACTGATGCTTATCTTTCATTCCCTGGGACTATGCTCATCTAGACTGCTGTCTTATCTGCTGTTTGAGAACAGCTGTGATGGTACAGATGTTCAGAGCAGAGTCTGATGTCATATAAATTGCTTTGAAATGCCATCATTCAGGCATTCTATCCCAGTGGAAAGTTGACTAGAGCTTTATTTGATTTATTGATCTGGTGTATTTTGGTTTCTGAGTTAATATTGTTTTTCTAGTTACATTTCAGGCTTCTTTTGGTAGAAATCGTGGGGCCTGACTGAGTTCCATTCTGGTAGCTGAAGGACTGGAAATACTGAGGTAATCTAGGGCAAAGGATGCTGAGGATCTTTGGGCTGTAGTCTTGGATTGGGGAGGAGTAGGAGAAGGAAGGAGTAGAGAAGTATGATAGAAAGAAGTGGGAGGGGAGTTTGAACTGAGATGAAGGAAATGCATTTTGGAAGAGTTAAGAGAGAGAGTGCAAAGCCCATGGGTTCCTGGTGTGCTGCTGAGGAACAGGCACTGTTTCCAGAGAGCTGGGAGGAAGTTCAAAATAGAAAGATTTGGATAATGGCAGATCTGGGTTAGTAAGTATGGGAGAGGGATCTATGGAAAACCCCTGTATTCTTTCTTACAGCTACTAAGATCATAAAATACAAGACCTCTACTGGAATTAGTGCTTTCTAGTTCAGAGTTTAATAACGTTCGCTTTTGATCAAGGTGAGGACAACCTGACCTCAATCACTGGGAAGGTGATACAGCAAATAATCTTGGAAACCATTTCAAAACATATGAAGGACAAGAAAATGATGGGCAGTAGTCAGCATGGATTTACAAAGGAGAAATCATGCCTGACCAGCCTGACAGCCTACCATGAGATGACTAGCTTGGTGGATGAAGGGACAGCTGTGGATGTTGTTTATCTTGATTCTAGTAAGGCTTTCAACTCTCTGTCCTGTAAGACACTCATAAACAAACTGAAGAAGTATGGACTAGATGAATGGACAGTGGGGTGGACTGAAAACTGGATGAACTGAAAGGCTGAAAGAGTTACAGTCAATGGCACAAGGTCCAGTTGAAGGCAAGTTGCTAGTGCTGTGCCCCAGGGTTTGGTACTGGGGCCAATACTGTTTACTATCTTTGTAATTACCTGGGTGATAGGAAAGAGTGCACTCAGCAAATTTAAAGTTGATGTTGACAGGTGCACCCTTAAATATTACAAAACTGGGAGGAGTTGTTGGCACACCAGACAGTTGTGGTGCTGTACAGAGGGACCTCAACAGGCTGGAGAAATGGGCTGACAGGAATCTCAAGAAGTTCAACAAAGGGAGATGCAGTCCTGCATTTGGGGAGAAATAATCCCATGCACCACTGCATGCAAGGGGCCACCCAGCTGCAAAGCAGCTCTGCAGGGAAGGACCTGGGAGTCTTGACGGACAACAAGTTGACCAGGAGCTAGCAATGTGTACTCATCGGAAAGAAACCCAACCACCTCCTGAGCTGCTTTAGGCAGAGCATTGCTAGCAGGTTGAGGGACGTGATCTTTCCCCTCTACTTAGCCCTGGTGCAACACATCTGGAGTGCTGTATCCAGTTCTGGGTCCCCCAGTGCAAGAGACACATAGACATACTGGGCCAAAAAAATGGTTGAGGGACTAGAGCCACTGTCATACAAGAAGAGACTGAGAGAGCTGGGACTACTCAACCTGGAGAAGAGGAGGCCTGGATAGGTCTTATTGACATGTGAAAGTACCTGATGGCATTGAGTAGAGAAGACATAGCCAGACTGTTCTGAGTGAAGCCCAGTAATGGCACAAGAGGCAATGGGCACAAACTGAAACACAGGAAGTTCTGTCTGAACATAAGAAAAAAACTTTTTACTGTGAGGGTGCTCAAACACTGGCACAGGTTGCCCAGAGAGATTGTGCAGTCTCCATTCTTGGAGATACTCAAAACCAAACTGGACATGGTCCTGAGAAACCTGCTGTAGCTGACCCTGCTTTGAGTGGAGGGGTGGAGTAGATCTCTAGAGGTGCCTTCCAACCTCAACCATTCTGTGATTCTGTGATCCTCATCATGTGAGTGGGGCCAGGAAATGCACTGGAGTCTCCTCTCTGTCTGCCAGTGACAAATCTTTATTACAGTTTTCATTTCTAAATTCTCATATCCAATTTATAAATTTGGAATGTCTTTAGCTGGCACTGAAACACATAATTTTAAACTAGATGACAAGAGTTTAAAGTTCCTGGTGACACATAATTGTCAAATGCTTTTTACTTAATTCCAAAACATAATGTGTTAAGACAATGCACCATTAAACAACAACAACCTGACTGTTGGGATGATTAAAGATGCTGAAAATGCTCAAGAAAAAAATTAGTGAAGCATTCAGTGACATTTTAGATAAAACAAAATAATTTTTTTGCTCGTGATGATTTTATTATCTTCTAGAAAGACTTTTTCTACAACAAGCTGATCATAAACTTATTGTGCTTCTTGACTTAAAAAATCTGCCTTTCGGAAGAAAATTATCCTTTACAGGACATGGATATTTTCAAATATTATTTTATTCATCTTGGAATAGTATTTCCTTATTCTACTTGTTTATAGATTTTCATATTGGATATTTAGTAACTATTTGATGTACAAACTTAAGGTTTGCTTTTGGATATTTTGTTAATAAAGCAACTCGTGCTAAACATCTGTTGCATTGCTATTGTCAATATGTCACTGTGCTTTTCAGCATTTCAGACAGAAGGGCTGTTCTAATTAATGGCTGCTGTAGAGCACTCCCTTGCTTCTGAAGGCAATAACCCCTTCAGCTCACCTGCTTAGTAGATCACAAGCACATGCCAAGATGAAACCATAGGCAGTGTTACAGTTGGAGTCTTTTCTCACTCTTTTGTTGTAGGCAGAAAGATAGTGAGAAGCAGAATAGCCAGGTAAGAGTTGCTCCGGCAGCCAGGAAATTTACTCTGTTAATAGGACATTGGGTTTGTTCCTGCCTTGGCCACTTAGGTGCTTTCTGGCACTGGGGCTGCTACCTCATTTCCTTGTAACTTGTGAAATTGTGATTCTGGCACTGAGCTGAACACCACAGCCATTACAATAAAAGTGCTAGTAAATCTTGTTTTACCCGAAAAAGAAGTGGTTGTTTGAAATACTTTATTTTTCTAAAAGATGTTCTAGAACAGAGGGGGCATCTGCATTTGATTGAAAAGATGTTCTATTTTCATTTCTGAAAACCTAAAAATTAACATTTTGAAATGTTTATTTCTTTTTTTTAAATATATATTTCTCTATTTCTTTCTGTCATTTAATGCAGTAGAGTGAAAAGATAGCTCTTGGTTTGTATTTCTTCTTCCCCTTAGTTACTTTACACAACATTTGCAATGAGTTTCCCTCTCAATTGCCACAACTGTTTAAAATGGGTTTTTTTGTCATATGGGTGAAGCCAATAGGTTATGAGGTGAGGAATAACAAGGAGATTGATGATTAGCATTATGTGGGCAGTTAACAAAGACTTCTCAGGAGATGCAGAGTTTTTTAGTTTATTTTATTGGAAGAGGGATATAACTCTGGGCCTGAAATACTGTGAAGAGGGGCTAGGCACCCCAGTAGAAAAAAGATATACAGATTTTGATGAAGCAGGAGATGTCTACATGCCTCCTTTAAAACAAACAAACAAACCAACAAATATTTTTCTGGTAAATTTGAAGTTTGGTAATACTGGTGACAGAAATGACACAAACGCAGCAGTGTTCTCGATGACTCTTATTTTTGCCACCAGCTGTGTGTTCACTATCCTCCCTCCCTGTGCGACTCCCAGCTCCACAGTCACACCGCTTTGCAGTACCTGTTTGAATGATTTTCTCTTGTTCTTCCCAGTCCACTGCCCCAATCCAGCTGACAAAATCTTCTTGTTGGCCCTTCCATCTTGCCTGTCTCTCTTTCCTAGGCTCAGCCTGTCAAGCAGGAATTGAGATCAGCAGTCAGCATTTTGGACTGGTTTGCCATCCAAGAGTGGGTTTTGAGCTGTTTCCACATTTTTATCCCATTGCTGCACAGATCCCATCACCTTGCAAGCCACTCATCCCTGCACCTTCTGTCGTAGGCTACTACTCCCATTGCCACCACTGTTTGCTTTGCCTCCTTCTCAGCTGGATTTCTGAAAAGGAGCGTGCTTGCTATATATGGCAGGGAGGGAAGAGGGATTTAAGCTGGATCATTTCGTAGATATGGTTAAGAGCACAACCACGTGAACTAATAGACTGATGTGGCACCAGCTGAGACAACCTCTGCGAGACAGTGGGGGATGCTTAAGAGGTGGTAACTTCTTAAGCTGGGTCTGCTGTTGCCAAATAGTATCATGCAGCCACAGGCAGCATACTTGTTCAGGAGTATGCTGGAAAGAAAGGGAAGGAATAAAGAAGGGGAAAGAAGGAACCAATAAGGAAGTGTTGGAGTGATCTGAAATGGGGCATGGGACAAAGAAATTTTAAAAAAAGCACCGAATGCCTCAGAAAGCATAACCAATTTTAATACTACACATTTTAATGTCGTTATTAAATGAAACCAGGAGGGAGTGTGCTGAGACACTGTGCCACTGCATGGGCCAGGTACCTTCTATTCCGTCCTTCTGTTTCTAACTTTCTTAAGCCAGTTTGGCTGTTTTTCTAGTGATCTAGCTCATTCCTCAAAAAGCTCATGTAGTTTTGTCCTAGTAATACCTACACCATGGGCTGAATGTGAGCAGCCTTTGATTTGAAAATGTAAAAGGAATAGGTTAGTATTAATAGGAAGCATAAATTATTTTGTTTTTTCCTGCCCCACGCTTTAATAAGTCTTAAAATTACTGTTACCATAGTGTGTAGTTTAATGATTTTCACTTGAAATTGTGAATTTCTTTTTTCCTCAGACTTTTCTCACATGGTTCTTTTTTTTGAACTGCCACTAAAATCTTTTTGGGAAAAACAAGGAGCAGGAACAAATAGAGCTGAGGCAGCTGGAAATGCAAACATACAGAAACAAGTTCTCTGAAAACTGTCTCCTGATTTTTGAGGAGGAGGGCATTGTTGCCTCAACATTAATAACATTTCTCCAATGGCATTTGCCTTAAGAGAAATGATGATCAAATAATTATTGTAGTAGTTATTTTATTTACTAAACCTGCTCCTAAAAACTGCTTTTGGCAGAATGTAGGGCAAATTGAATACCTCATGTGAATACTTTTTTTTGGAGAAGAGGTAATGTGTGGAACTTTGATTTTTTTTTCTGGTTTTATATTTGTTCTGTTTATTTAATCTTCTTTTGCTGAACCAGCAATTTTCAGTCTTTCTTGATCTGTGAAATCCTAAAAAATGCAATAGCAGTCTCAGTCGGGCAAGTTTACTGCTAGGAATAAGCTGCTTTTATAGTTACCCTTTGCAGCTCCCTTAAAAAAATGTGGATTCTCAGATTGATCTATGGATCATCATTTGAAAGTCACAATGGCAAAGAGAATATAGCCTCTTTTGAAAGCAAGTATTTTAAATACAGTGCTTTCTTCAGAAGACAGATTCTTACTCTCCTTAGTGTCTGCACAGTCTTGTAGAATATTATCTTTAGGAGCCAAGATCTTAGTTGAAATCCTATAAGCATTTAATCCTCATTTCAACATCTGAGCTCAGTTGCATAATCACTTATAACAAATTACCCACAAAATACCTTGTATTACTCTCTAGAGCTCTAATACCGAACCATGAACTCATCAATTTCAACTTTAGGAGTATTCCCCCGACAAACCTTATATACATAGAGGGGGTTTAAAAGCTTTAAATGAAAATTCATCATAAAAAATAAATATAAACTAGTCCAAACTCCATTTCAGTGACTTTTTGCCAAAACATAAGACTGGATTGGGATGGACTAAAGCCAGTGTTTTAGGAAAGATGTGTAAGTATCATAGAGTACCAAGTCAGAACTTTGATTTCTTCGTAAGGCTGGATGGGGACCGCAGCTTCTGGAACATGTTGCTTTGTGATTATTTGTTTGTTTATAATTTGCTTTTGTTCTGTATCAGATCTGCCTCATCTGCTAGGAGAATCCGGGTAAATTAGGGGTTGCAAGCAACACTCAATACCCCACTTGTGCCTACAGCCTTTCACATAAATATTTGGGACCTATATTAGTATGTAGGTCTTTAGCATATACTATCATCCAACAAAAAAAGGGACTTTTCCTTTCCTGTTTTGCACCCCGTATTTGTTTCATCCAATAAATGGGTAGGTTTAAAGCACTAGTGATTCAGAATAGCTTAGCAGTCACACTGCAGCAGTGAAGGTGGGAACAACAGACGTGTGATCAGATGGTGTCCCTGCTTCTGTCAGTCCAGCACTATATGTGGATTCTAAACAGAGTCTCCTCCCTGCCATGGAACTGTTGAGTAGCATTTGCTGGCTAGGGTGTGATCAGGTATCCCATTTCACATGTAAGTGTTCTGGCAAAAAAAATGATACTTCCTCTCAGCTGCTTGTCACCATCCATCTGGCAGAAATTATTGCCCCTGCACAGACAGCATAGCTACCAGAAGTGTCCAGATGTCTGTTTCTGACAAATTCACTGTAGGAGCAGAAGTAGTCCATGAAGATGATCCGGGCAATCCTGGCTGCCAGGGCAGTGGACAGTGGGAAGCAGCAGGAGATAGTAATATATTACATTATTAAACCCGAATTACGTTACATGGCGATGTCTATAGAGTACTTCAGTAATGTAATAAAACAGAAATAATTTCCAAAAGGACAAAACCTGAAAACTCCATGTGATTTGGTAGACCAAATTCATCAATTTCCATTATATTCCTCAACAATATTAAATCCTTCAGTATAATCGCTGCAAATTTTTTTCCCTCTCCTCTGTGGCCTCTCAAGTGAAAGAACCTTACTTTCCCCTGCTGTCTGCCAACATGCTCCCCATTTTGTCCCTCATGTTATTAGTAGTCTAATACTAGGTGCCCTGATGTCTGAACTCTCCATTAACCTCTCCCCCCTCTGAGAATAATCTGTTCTCTAATCCTTTGTTTCCTATTACTTCATCAGTAATTTTTGAATCTATGAAAACACCTAATAACTTTCCATCAGATTTTCTAGAACAGAAATGGAGCGGTTATTTCCCATTAAAAGCATAAGGATCAGTTTGGACCTTCTCTAGCAAAATCTGTGCAAACAGGCACTGCGTGGATGACTTTCCTGTCTGCAGCAGGAGTAGCTTAGAAGGTCCCCTGCTTTTAGATGTACTCACTGGCTTGGTAGAGGATCATCCTAAAAATTTCCTTAAGCACAGAAATAGCTTCTCAGTAACACGATCAGTGTCTTTAAAGAAGAAGAAAAAATCACCAGCCTCTATGTGGTGTGCTGGGTGTTATGCCCAAGAATCGAGGCAGGCTTGTGATAGCAGTTTCTGTGACTTGGCACTCTCATGTGTCTGTACAAGAGGCCGCAAGCCCCATCCATGAGCAGTCTGTAAGCCAGAGGTGACACAGCAGCGACTCTGATCACTTCAGCAAAATGTCTGGAGGCAGTCTGAATCTTGCCCTTGATGATCTGGATTTTGTACTAGCTTTTTTTTCTCACCCTGTCTCCAAAGTGGCTACTAACTTTTGAAAAGTAACGTGGAAAAAAAAAGATCGGAAAGATTTTCTGGGTGGAAGGGCTGCCTTTAGGGCAGTTGGTCAGAGTAGCTACAGCAATTTTGAGGAGGAATAGGCTTTGCACAGCACAAAATTGTACACTGCCTCAGCAGAAGTGATTTTGAGGGGGAACAAACAGTACAGTGACTGAGGCAGAGGGACCTCCTTGCGGACAGGCTGAAGCCGGGCAGGGCCATGGGCCTGCAGGTTGGGTCAGGATGAGCAGAGCCCATGTCTGGGCAAGAGCGATTTGAGAGCCATCCCTGGCTCAAGGCTGACAGCGGAGTTAGGGCTGGCAGTTGCTGCAGCTGAGATGCCCCTGTGGCCATGGCATGCTGTAGCCGGGGCAGCCCGGGCAGGCTCTCCAGGGACCTGCCTGAAAGGGGAAGCCTTTAGGCTGGTTGTGTGCGGGGCTAAGGCACATCTAAGAAAATGTCCTGACTGCTCGGTGGTATGTCCTTTCTTCTGATTATTTTCTGCCATAAAATATATTTAATACTCTTCCTACATCTCCCAATGAGTATCAGTTATGTAGATCAGAAAATAAAAAGGTTTTTCTAGTAGATGTTTATAGTATACCAATACAACTGTTTCTACCCTGCGCATTGCTTAAGTATGACTACTTTTTTTCCAGGGAGAAACCCCATTGTTATTATCAAAATTGTTACACTAAGAGAGGCCTCACAGCACTTGCTGTATGCCAGGAGGAACCAAAGGATGGTCTTGATCCATCACACTACTTCTATCAAAACTGCCATCAGACCCATGTGTCCCTGTTGGTACACAGCTATATTCGCAACACAGCTGGATTCACAGAGGCCCTGTCTGGATTATTCAAACACCTTCTCCCTGATGAAGATCTTTTTATTCTCTTATTTTCCTTTTTAAGAATACAAATGCCTGCCCTTTCTTTGCTGCACCAGCCCTGTGGGGTTTGCAGGGCCCTGCTGTGCCGTATGCACCTGTGCCCTGGAAAAAGCTGGGTCTGCAACAGCAAATATCTGAGGCTGGAGTGGGGATGAAGATGCTCAGGTTTTGTTAACCTGAAATAGTTTTTTTCGACTACAAATGGGTTATTATGGAATGAAGAATGTCATTTTCCTCCTTTAAAAGCTGCCCATAAAACAGGGGCAGAAGGGGGAGAGGAGAATGGAAACCTCCTTTAGGAAGGTGAGAGAATGGGTGGATTCTTTTTTTTTTTTTTTTAAAGCTTTTGACACACTGTCATACTGTAAACACCAAAGCAAATGGTAGCAGAAGTCACCATAGCAACAAAACCTTGGTCAGTGAAAGACTTTCCAAGAAGTGGTGATTATGTCCTTCAGGTAGCAGAGAATAAGACCTCATTATTTTCAACCTTTGAATACTTTGATTTGCACTTTGCTTTAAGGGAAAAGGCAAAATTAGGAATGAAAACAATGAGTAGAATTGCCTTTTTCTCCTCAGGGGTGGATGGTGGAGTATAATACAAGCAACAATAATCCTGTCACCATCCTTCCACCCCAGAAGAAGAAAATATAAGCATTCCCTGATCCTTTTCTCAGATTATAAAAGGTGAATTATTCTTTAGCTATGGTGGTAATATTCTTTCTTCCTTCTAACCCTCTAACCGCAAATTAAGCCCTTTGAAAGCAGCAAAATATTGAAAAATATTTTAACTGAGAGGTGGTTAAGCTTTCCACCCAGCAGAGGTGCCAAAAGACAAGGGAGCCCTTTTCCACCAAGCCTGGTGCTGGCAGGGCATCCCCCTGCCACTGCATGGCATAAGGTCCAGGCTAGAATCTGAAGCACCTCGAGGCTTTGGGGAACTCACTGGAAAGCTGAGGGTGTGCTAGTTTTTCAGCATAACAACTCCTCAGGCTGACTTTGCTACAGTCCTTGAGAGGTTGAGCCATCCTCCAAAACAGCTGGACTTGGATGGTCTCAAGAAATGTGAAAAATGAGCCAATAACATACAACTCTGTTGTTGCCTGATAGTGCTCTGAAGAGTGAGGTAGTATATTTGGTGTGTTTAAAACCCAGAGCAGCAAGAAGCTTGGTTACAAGCAGTTTGTAATCAGCCTTTTCAGTATCTGAGGTATCTTTATACATTGCCCTGCGGCAGAATGAAAGGCTGTTTGAATGGATTCCCAGAGAAGATGGGAAGACTTAGTAGTAGTCATATTTAGCACCCATCAAGAGAAATTATTGTAAGTTTCCTATTGGAAATATTCTTCATGAAAATTTGAGGTTTTGAGATGAAAATGAATTTGTATTATAAAATTTTTCTTTTAGCCAGCTTGAGGAAAGAGGATTTGGGGCCTAACTACCAGCCACCAACTAGCACGCCAAAAGCAAATAGTTTTAAGAAACCCTGAAGACCCCCAAAACTAATGGAGCTGACATTCTGTAACATTTTTACTTAAAACAATAGGTTTCTGGATTTGATGCGTGATTCCAGTAATTTGTGGATTTCTTTCCCTTTCTTCAACTCTGTTAATCATGTCCAGTCACAAGTATGAATTAAAAATAAAGAAAGGTTTAATCTTTTAGAAGACCAGACAAATGCTTAGCAAGAACATTGGCTTAATTGATTTTTCTTTTACTAAGTACATTTTTAAATTCTCCTCTTTTGTAATAGGACTTGTCCTTTTGCTTTTTATATTAGGCAGTCTCTGAATAGTATTTTCATCTTCCTATAATTCAAAACCAAGATTTTCTTAACGGGACCACAGCAATAAATTGTTCAACCTGGAACACAGTACTTGTTATGATAAGAGATTACAAAACTGGTATCTTCTGCCTCTATAGAACAATTCCCATTTTCTCTTGAGATCATTTGACTTTTGCATTGGCTTTGTTTAATCCCGTTGGTCTGTCAGGACTAATACAGCTAATACTGAGTGCAGTTCCTAAGTTATATGGCCTAATTTATATGTGTAATGGAATTTAGGTTATAAGTCTACAAAAAATGGTTGAAGTTGTATAGTTGTTTTCACCCATAGAATATCACTGAGCTCAAATAGGTCAGCTAAAGCCTTGCATAGACCCACAGGGCTTCTGTTCCTTTTCTGTATGACGTATATGATATATAGAAGTCTCTATAGAGAGAAAGCGGAGTGTCTGTGCAACCAGCTGTATGAAGTTCCTCTCTTTGTTGGTAAACACAATGGGATTTTAACAGAAATCACAGAAGCCCTATGAAGTCAGTACTTTGATGTCATTTTCACAGAGATACTTTTCATACCATTTGTGAGGAAGTTACCAGAAATAGCACTGTTTGTATAGGGAGTCCAAGGAGCCATGCAAACCTTTTGATTTTATCAACAAATAGAAAAGCTATATTCTCCTGTGGCCTGTAAAACATGAGCAGGAAGAAGTCAAATGTAGTGCCATAGTTAGGACTCTGAAAATAGGTTAAAGGTTAATCATCATCATCATCACCTTCAGTGTTTCTATTGACCTGTCTGCATATACAGCTGGATACACATTTTGGCCTACTTTTNGGTCACTGGCAGAAGAAAACCAAAATCTTTAGGTGCACAGTAAGTCCATAGCAAGAGGACAGCTGACATGTTTCCTTACCTGCCCATCAGTCAGCTCTCTTGCCCTATGTTTACATAGCAGACCACAGCTATCTCTACATCAGATATCTTGAAATATAGATACACATCAGAAATACTTTGGGAAATTATTTGGCTTGACATTGTTGAGATGTCAAGGAAACTTGGCACAGCTGTTGTGGAGGCTGAAAATATGCAGAAGTGAGAATCTGCTGGTTGGAAAACTCCAACAAAAGAAAGCAGCCTGGGAGATGACAAGATGGGTCTGTACTTATTTGTCATCTGTCAAGGCCATAATCTTGGTTTATGTATAGAATCTGTTAATCAGAGCTGTAATGAACTGTTCAGTTCACTTTGTTCATGCACTAGCTTGCAGACTTAAGGACAAAAGCCAGTGCCTGAAGACCCAGGGGACTAATTAAGTACACAATGTTTCAAGTAATTAACATCCTAGTCAGATGTTTTCAGTGACAGTAAGTATATTATGCTGTCATTGCCCTGCCCTAGAGCATTCTCAGGCCAGGTTTTTTAAACACTCTTATTCTGTAATCTATTTTATCTGTTAACCCACACAAATGTCAGGGATTCTTTCATAAATTTATAAAATAAATCTTTAGCAAAACTTGTTCTTTCCAAAGGAGTCATTGTCATGATGAGATGACCCAAGCTGTGATCTGTAAAATCAATTATTTGTGTATCAATTTAAACTAAATAGACCTATTGGCAGAAGAGATTTTTGCAGAGGGGTGATGCCAGACTTTTGTACTGCTTATTGGATTATATTGTCTATGTAGATTAAAAGACCAGTTAGACATCTTGTTGCATATTGACAATTGCCCTTTTTGATCTTGCACCTTTGTGAGTGGTGTATTTAATATTTCAACAGTGAGAGTGCCACCGATGAAGAATAATTAGCAAAAAATGCCAAAACTCCTGCACTTCTGTCAGTCAAATAACAACTGGGGAGGTGCCTTTGGTTTTCCTTATCCTTTGACTCCCTTTGTGCTTTAAGGCAATTATGGTGAAATTACCTGAGCTAGATGAAAATGAGGAGGAATATCACCATCTCAGTATCTGCCACTGTGGCAATGTCTGCTTGCATTCTCATGCAGTACAACTGAACTTGGTAAAATGTGGCAGCCTGAAGCCCTGTGACAGTAAAAAATATGCATCTGTTTTTTAAACAAGCAGTAAATTATCAAAGAAATTTCTAATCTGGAAGAATGGATCATACCAATCTTTAAGAAAATGTCCAAAAGTAACAAAAGGTGCAATGATTCAGAGGCAGTAACAAGATTTCATTTCTAGTGAGTTAGTTCCTTTAAGCATCATGATATGATATTAAGAATGCATTGCTTCATGACTTGTTAGTTGAGGTCAGTTCATGAGTGTGTTTGTCCAACCTTCTGGATTAACTATTCAGACTGGTATGCCAAGATCTCTGTATCTTCCCTTCCCTTTTTTAGTCAGCGGTAGACTTTCTGATTTCCGAAGGCCTTCTGTGAAAGATTATCAGTAATTTTCATGATTTTGCAGCCTTGGAAAGGATATATGTGACTATTTGTTACCTTTCATCCCCAGAGTGAGTCTAGCCCTGCTTGCTCCTGGCACTTTCATGGGCTATATTAATTAGAGGATTCAGGATGTGTCACCTTTGTTTTGTCCAGGTGTTACCAAAATTTACAACCAGCCCTTACTGGTTGTAGCTAGCAAGTAGCAGGCATGTGCCTCAGAGTGCAAAAGTTCAGTTTTAGACATTCACCCCCACACACTCACATACAGACAATTATCAGTTGCCTGTCAGTGCCGGCGGCGGACGGAAGAACACGCTCGGTCGACTCAGTGTGAGTGATGAAGCGTGGACCCTTTATTAGCCCGAATAGCGCTTATTTATACAGTTTAGGTTAACACGAATTAACTTCTGATTGGTTTAAGTAACTAGATACACACGGGTTAACTCCTGATTGGTTTAAACAACTAAATACACACGAGTTAACTTCTGGTTGGTTTATGATACTCTTCAAGGTCGCAGTGTCCTTGTTGTTCTACTGTTATCAGCCTGGCTTGCAGTTTCAGCTCGGACTCGCGGCCTAGTCTTGCTACTTATACTAAGTTCAGAGCAGGCTCTGCTCGTACAACTGTTCTGTGGATTCATATCCTTGCTCTCTGAGCCATTCTCCAACATGTCAGCATTCACAGTTTAAGTTATTTTTTGTCTACCATAAAGGCCAAGTCCTGTGACAGCATGGTCCTCCAGTATAAAGAACTTGTTTCCGACTTCACCTATACTTATATGTGACTTGTATCACCATAAATCAGACTTGCAGAGACTTCTATTATAATATGACTGGTGATGTTGTAAAGTGTACTTATCACAGTTCTTAGTAATAATTCCTATGTGTGCTTCACTAAGATTGTCAAAAATCCCCAGAGCAAAGATTACTGGGAAGCAGCAGAGCCCACTGGAGGGCACAGTCTCTGTCTGGCGGACTTGTGGTAGTGGAGTGTATTTTTGTGAAAGTTTTCTTCAAGTATTGCAGCATAGGCCTCTCTTTTTTTTGTTAGCTATTTTCAAACATTTGCCTATTTAATTTCTACAGAGGACAGGTTCCCTAGGTATCTTTATTAATATTTGATCTCCACACAGTCTGAACCTGAATATAGTTCTATTTTCTAACTTTCCTTCAGAATCAGTGAGTAGTTAACTTTATTTTGACAAAGTTTAAATGCATTGGCTGAAGCAGTAGTCCCTTCTATCCTCTTTTCCCAGATTGTCCCTGTTAGAAAAGAGTCCCAACTGCATGCTATACAATAAATAGTACTCAATCACAAGTTTTATTCCTTAGACATAATTTCACAACAAAGAGGATTGCTGTGAAGTAGCAGGCCAATTAATGTTCCTCACTATCTTCTGATGTATTTTCTTCTTTATAGCAACCAATAACCTTCAGAAGGGAAGAACTGCTACACAAATGGAACAGTAGGGATTTGGAAGGGGTATCCCAAAAGTTTTCTTTTCTTTTCCTTGCTGTTTAGAATTGTTGGTGCAGACACATTTATGCAAGCCACTGAGTATAAAATACATGCATGCATGTGCATTTCTGAGATATACAGCTAATTTGTCTCATTGGAAATACTTTTGCAGTTAAGATAACAGGGTTTAAATTTCTCTTGAGGGGTGAGGCCTGCTGCTCCTCTGTAGTTCACAAGGATAAGCTTGACAGATGACCTTGTTTGTATGCAAATTAGTTACTTTAAATACATTTTTTATTTAGACTTACTGTACTGGGGACCTAATGGCCAATAGAGAGCAAACTCTTAAGTACATTTTAAACTGTTTTGTCCTGCCACACACAATAAATTAAACTAATCCTTATTAGAATATATTGTATCATTAGCATCTCATCCAATTTTAATTTATTATGGATAGAATAAATTGCACTCGTGTCCTAGTTTTTCTGTTATTCATTGTGGGAACTAATAATTAAAATAAAGCCTTCTCAAAGCTTCGGCAGACATAAATGGTCATGGGGACAGGAGGAGGGTATAGGAAATGTGGCTAGGGAGTCCTTCCAACAGCTGGCAAAGCTGCATGGTTGAAATGCATGGTGTAAATAGATATTTTGTGAAAGTCAGAATAAATTTTCCATTGACTTTAGGGTCAGGATTTCACCCGTTAGTGTTCAAGAAACCAAGAAAATTAAAAGCTAATCCTCTGTGTAGTTGTAATCAGCTAGCTAAAAAATATCAGAACTCCTCATGTCTACTCAAGGACAGATACTGTAACTGAGACAAAAGGCTGGAAGCACCTTCCTGTTTTCTCAAGTCTAGGCAACTATATTTTAGAATCTTGTCTCTACCTAAAATCCTTGTCTCTAAATTGGAGAGACATGGATTTGATGGATGGACCACTTGGTGGATAAGGAGTTGGCTGCATAGTTGCACTCAAAGAGTTGTGGTCAACGGCTCAATGTCTGAGTGGAGACCAGTAATGAGCGGCGTTCCTCAGGGGTCGGTATTGGGACCAGCAATGTTTAATATCTTTGTCGGCAACATGGACGGTGGGTTCAGTGCACCCTCAGCAAGTTTGCCAACAACACCAAGCTGTGTAGTGCAATCAACATGCGAGAGGGAAGGGATGCCATCTGGAGGGACCTTGACAGGTCCCTGGGAGGTGGGACCATGCAAACCTCATGAAGTTCAACAAGGCCAAGTACAAGGTTCTGCACCTGGGTCAGAGCAGTCTCAAGCACAAATACAGGCTGCACGCTGAGTGGATTGAGAGCAGCCCTGAGGAGAAGGACTTGGGGGTGTTGGATGATGAGAAGCTCAACATGACCTGGCAATGTGTGCTTGCAGACCAGAAAGCCAACCATATCCTGGGCTGTATCAAAAGAAGCGTAACCAGCAGGTCAAGGGAGGTTATTCTCCCCCTCTACTCTGCTCTCATGAGACACCACCTGGAGTACTGCGTTCTGCTCTGGGGTGCCCAACATAAGAAGGACATGGACCTGTTGGAGCGAGTCCAGAGGAGAGCCACGAAGATGATCAGAGGGCTAGAGCACCTCCCCTATGAGACAGGCTGAGAGAGTTGGGGTTCAGCCTGGAGAAGAGAAGGCTCTGGGGAGACCTTATAGTAGCCTTCTGGTACCTAAATGGAGCCTACAAGGAAAGTGGAGAGGGACTTTTTACAAGGGTGTGTAGTGATAGGACAAGGGATAACGGCTTTAAACTGAAAGAGGGTAGATTTAGATTAGATGTAAGGAAGAAGTTCTTTACTGTGAGGGTGGTGAGGCACTGGAAGAGATTGCCCAGAGAAGTTGTGGGTGCCTCATCCCTGGAGTGTTCAAGGTTGGATGGGGCTTTGAGCAACCTGATGTAGTGGAAGGTGTCCCTGCCCGTGGCAGGGGTGTTGGAACTAGATGATCTTTAAGGTCTCTTCCAAGCCAAACCATTCTATGATTCTATGATTCTATGATAAAATAAATGAGCTTTTTACTTCTTTTCTTTTCTCTTTTTTGGGTCCCACTGGGTCCTAATGGATGATTATTCCTGAAGCTCTGTCCTCTGATTTGGCAAGTTGTATTTCTACCAACAGGATAGTATCCTCAGGATCAGCAATTCTGCTTTTATAAAGGCACCAAAGATTTTTGAGGAAGTTTGAAATGTCCCAGAGATGTCTTTGCTGTACCTCAGTATTACTGCCAGGCAAGATAGCAGTATCAATCAGGTCTTTCTTAGAGCCCTGGGATGAAAAAGACTGAATGGCAGCAAGGGAGATAATCTCTAAGAAACAATTGAGTTAATCCCTTGGTTTCTTGCATATCTGAAAGTGGGAGATCTGCTTATATGATGATTTATAGACATGCATTGAAATGAACTGTTTTATTTTGAAACGATAACTTATAATTGCCATGTCAAATAAATGCTCAGGTGATGCTGAGGAGCAATCCTGATTCAGGCTTCCTTCCCCCTTATTAGACTTCTGTGGCCTGAAAGTATTTCATCAGATTAATCCTTGCTTTTGGTGTGTTTGTATCACTTGGCATTTTTATGAGCCATCATTTATTTTCCTTTTAAAAATAGCTTGTTCATCGCTCTCCAATTTCTCCTGCTATTTTGCAATACTTTTACTGACAAATCTGTTCATTTGCCTGTGTTAGAGATGTAAAGATATTTACAGCAGCCACATTTTTGAATAGTCTTTCATTTAAAGTGTTTATGAGTCTGAGGAGGGTCTCAGCCTTTATTTAACATATTTGTCCTGTAGTGCCCAAATGCCAAGCAGATGAGCCCTATTACATTAGGTTCTGTACGAGGAAAAGTAACTGTAGTCCCTTGATCCATCTGTAAGGCAAAGTAGGGAGAAGAGGCAAGCCAGCAAGGTGGGTTTGGTAAAGGAATTAGTAGCAGAAACAGAATAACAAATACCTATACTAATAATTTTGAAGTGGGAAATGCCAGTGAAGTGAGAAACCTTCCCCAAAGTAGATGATTTAAGGAACACTTGATAGAGAATGGGTTTGCTTCTCCCTATCCAGAGACCTTCAGATTTGTAGTGGCTTGGCTACAATTCGGAACTATTTCTTACAGCTAGAAATACTATCAATAACCTCCAGGATAACATGGTCCCTGTAAAGCCATGATTAGGTGGGTTTTTTTCACAAAGCATGTACTGTTTTAAAGTTTTCAGTGCCATTCCAGCTTGAATTAAATAGCTTAGTTCATTGTAAGTATTGATTCCTTATACAGTAGTATCATACCCTAATTAGTCACAAATTTTCTGTGGAATTCTTGTTTGTTTTCTGGCTATAAACTCCACAGGCCTGAGACTGCATGCTAGTCAATAGCAAAAACCAAGACCTGGTCAAATGTGGTAAGAAAAATAGAAGATGCTGTTCAGCAGGGACAAATGCGAAGTACTATACTTTGGCAGAAATAAGGACCCACAGAAATTTAGGTTGGGAAACTTCTGATATGAAACAGTTGCATAAAAGAGGATCTGTGGATTACAGTAGATCACAAGCAGGAGTTACATCCATGAGATAAAGTTATTCAGAAGAGGGCAAATATGATCTGGTGTTGCAGAAATAAAAGTGTGGCCTGCAAAATAGGTGAAGTACCTGCGTTCAGTACTAGGCAAGTTTCACTTGGAGAAGTGCCTGGTTTTGGACATGACACTTCAAGAAAGATGTAGTTTGACTGAGGACAGTCTCGTATAAAGCAATGTGATCAATCAGAGGTTGGAAAGGATGACTTACGGAGAAACTGTGAATGAGATCAGGTAGCCTGAAGAACAAAGGACTGAAGAAGGGTATGACGGAGTCTAAGATATGTAAGAGGCTGTTGTAAAGGGAAGAGAGTAATAGTTTCCAGTGTTTGCAGTAGAATAGGCAGGAAATAGTTGGCTTCAGTTGCAAAACAGGTGACTTGGACTTGATATTAGAGCATACTGGTATTGCAAGAAGGTTAAGTATTCTCAGCTTCTGAAATTGGTATAATACCTGAATAATGAGGACAGCTGGAAACTTCTCCTTGATGTCCTTTTCTTTTTCTTCAAAGTGAGTACATACTTTCAAAGTATAACACCTTATTTAGCGAGCAAGGCTATATAATAAAAAGAAACTGTATTTTCTTACCCAGAGTCTGAACTCACATTAACTTCCCCACAGCACTTATTGCAGCCTGCATCAGCCCACAGGAAGTGGATCCCTGAGACTATAATCAGTCAACCATGCACAGGCCATTGCAGATGCATATACTTTAGGGCAGCCATAAAGTAAACAGCAGGCTGGGCTTTAAAGCTGCCTCAGGACAGAAAGTAACAAATTGATTCAATGAGCTCATCAAGGAGATGTACTCCCTCCTGCTCTCCTCCCGGCAGGCCGAACCACCAGGACTAGAGTCTTCATTAAGGCAACACCAAATACTCTGTGATCGTTTCCCAGGTAATAACCAGTAATTTGTTTCCCAGACTCACAGAGTAGCTGGGATTGGAAGGGACCTCTGAGGCTGTCTAGGCCATCCGCCCTGTTCAAGCAGGTCAGCTGGAGCAGGCTGCCTAGGACAGTATCTGATATGACATTTTATGTAAATAAAAGTACATTTTAGAGTGTATGTTTCTGTTAACTCAGAGGAAGAGCAACAGCTAGCTAGTGGGGGACAGAACACATTCCCAATTTTCATTGTAGTCACAGAAAGTAAAGGATGTTTGCCACATTTAGGATGGGACTCCTTGTTAGGAGGGGATCGTATGATGTAGCCCATTATTTTTGCTTGAGCGTATTTTCAATGGAACGTGCTGGGTAGAGAATTCCCTCTACTGCTATCTGTGTGTCCCCAGAGTAACTACTACAATATAAATGGGAATATTTCAAAAATTAAATTCTCAGTCATAGAGTTAACAGTACTCACCTTTAAAGCAGCTGAAGTTTTGGGTTTACTAACATGCTAGCTTGCACAAAGAGTTGATTTTCACAGTTTTTCAGATACCTTCTTAGAATTGTTTCTGGAGCAGCAATGTTTTCTACGCTTGTTTTGCAGTTGAAACAGTTAAATCACGGGTCCTTGAAACTCTTACGGCAATTTTGTCTAAACTATGTCAAGAAGTGATGAGCAATTCAGGGAGAAGTCTTCTGCTAACTGAACTATCATTTTTAGAGAGATAAAAATGCATTAGACTTATGACAGAGGAGAAAAAACACGGAATGACTGCAATGTGTATTAATCTAATATATGCAGAAACTGGAATGAAACTGTCCAACTGACATGAGTGGAAATGTCACTGTTACATCATAAATATTTAACCTGTCACTCGAATAATAAGCAGACACTCTCAACTTGTTATTTGGATCTATGTGTCTGCAGAGAGGAACCTGCTGTATAGTTTTTTCAACTCTTTTTCAGATTTGTAATATTTTTACTTCCACCTCCAAAAGAGCTCTCTTCTGAGACTTCCTGGCACATTTCACTAGCATGTTTATGTGCAAATTCATTCCTTTTTGAACCAAGTAGGATTGTACTCTTCTAAGTCATTATACCAGACTTGCTGACTACCCAGCAGTTGTTCCCCATGCTAATTCAGAACTGTCTCTGCAACCTCACCTAGCCAGAATTTCACCCGTGCTGGAGCAGCAGGGTTGGCAAGCACTGAGAGACGGAGCTGGCTTCTCCTCTGTCTTACGAATCACCAGTGCAAAAAATACGGCTATGAATCTGTCTCTGTAGCACAATGTAAGGCTGTGAAGAGTAATCCCAGATTGCTGTTGGTGGGTTAATTGGCAGTCAGTCAGTCACAGATACAAGTGGAAGCCAAATCTGATTAACATGTTGAGGCTGACTATACATTTGATAGTAATAGAGATAGCACCCAGGGCAAGACAATAAAGAGATTGCAAAGGTGACTTGCACAACTTTAAACTGTTAACAGATTAAGATAAATGAGGAAAGAGGACAGCTGGACTTGCAGATTCAAGCTGGATTTAGCAAGGCAGGTGGTAGTCAGTGAAAAGATATTTCTCTTCTAAACAGCACACATGAACTGGAGCCACAACAAAAAATGGAAACCTGGGATGCCATTTTTATCAAGTCCACTGTCAGAACAGAACTGCATTTGTGCCTGATTAAATAATATGACTTTTCACACTGAATTAACATCAAAGATAAATTCACTCAGGTACTTGTTCTTAGTCACTGTAAAAGTGTTGAATGGACTACTGAAGAGGGAAACCATTTCACCTTATTTTCTGTAGTAACTTTCATACATATTTCTATTATTATTTTACTTTGACTCTATTCACTTCAATAAGGGTGTAGTGAAAACAGGACTCAATAGAGTCAGAAATATATTTTTCAGAGGGTAGGGAATAAAGAAACATGAAAAAGTAACAAAATTTCAGACAAAATGTTAATCAATAACAGAGAACGGCACAGATATTGCTGAGGAGAGCTGTCAAGCCAACAAAGATGGATTCAAAGAGAAATGGAGGGAGTTACTCATAGATAAGTACAGAAAGGGTGCAAGACTGCTACTTGCTGTCTCATACAGATGGCTAGGGAGATGCATTTATACTAGCTCAAAAAAATCTTGAAATTAAGTGTAAATAACTGTTGTATAAATCAGCCAAGGTTTTTATTTTTAAGCTTGATCAGGACTGGATAGAGAAGAGCAAACCATCTGACTTGGAAAGCTTTTCCCTGAGGGGTTCCCAGGGAAGACTCATGGGAATACCTAGTACTACATTATTCTAACATTACCACCCAGCCACACTAGCAAAGCTTTTCAGGCATGACCAATATATTCAAATTTCTGGATGTCCAGTGCCAAGATAGTGCATAAGGCTTTCCCTTCAGGGGGTAGGTTCTGAGCACTTTCTAAAAATTGTATGCCTTCACTGAACTGCATTTGGGTATCTAATAACAGAAACACCTCAAATCATTAGCCATTTCTGAAAAGTTTATCCTGCGCCATCAACAAAAACATAAGCTGTGTATGTTACATTACCAGATCTGTACTTCATGGGTGAAGATCTGGCCATACCTCTTCTTCTGAGCTCCCTGAGCTCTTCTTTAGAGCTCCCTTCTGAGTCCTCTGTTTCTTTCATGTCAGTCCTTCTGCCTACATAGTATTCAACGACCCTCCCAACTCCTGGCTGGGGCAGAGCCCCAGACCTACAATGATTTGTGCCTCTACCTGGCTTACTCTGGTCAGCCAACTGAATTCTGGTCCTGGCAATTTTTTATTTGTGAACCTGTGACCAGTAAGGTGTATCATGGCTAAAGATCCTCCTTAAACTAAAGTACTGCTTATTGAGAAGCAGAAACAACTGTGTTAGAAAGGCATACTTTCACATAACAAGTCCTGAGTGAATTTTTTTGTCTTCACAGCAGAGGTCTGCAGGCGGCAGGAAGGCTGCATGGTGTGCCAGCCTCAGGAGGAAGGCTCTCACACCCTCACAGCCTGCTGCTATGGGCTGTCTCTTTTCGGCTGCTTTCCCTAGCCTGTCTGCTCCACATGTTTTCCTGATCAAAATTATCTATTTTTTTGTCTTCCCTGATAATTCATTATCACCCCAGAGATACAGGGGTTTTCTTCAGACAAAACTCTGTGTGTATGTGCCATAGTTTCAATGTGGCTGATCTAAACAACTGCCTTCCCCCTATGAGAGAGAGGATGACTTTTTAGGCAAATCAGAATCCTTTCATTTTCTTGTCCTCTTTAACTTTTTCCTGTACCAGAGTCCTTCATATTGTCCTGAGTAAAGGAGGATAGTAAAACAGGTGTTGTGAGCTATCCTTACAATTTCTTTTCCAAATATGCCCAATTACATTGAACACAATATACTGTACTGCAGAAAACCTTGTAACAGATACTGATAAATACTACCTGATAAATATCAGTACAGGTACTGATAAATACACTTCCTGACAGAGAGATCTGTCAGTTCTGTCAGCTTTGTTATCTACAAGCTTCTACACAAATATGACACATTTCTGCACTGAATTTTTATTCAAAAAGTAGCTTCACTGCTATTACCAGAAAAACCGCAAAAACATCTGGCATCCTAATTTGCCAAATGCTATATCCTAAGGAGCCAACATCATCCTGATGATGGTAGAATTTTGCAATAATAAAGATTTATAAATCTTGTTAGATGAGCAGTTTCAATTATTTTTAGCATATCAAAGCCAGGAAATTGTTAAATACCAAGATGCTCCAATTTATGCCATATTTATATGCATCACCTTACTGAAGTCCTCAGTTCTCATCTGTGGTGACACTAATTTCTGTATGTATTTAGTTTCCCTATCAGTGTTCTCTCGGAATCACTGTATCTTTTTTTTTTTTCGCATTGGCCTTTTAATCCTCTTCTCTAATTTCATTCCTGCTGCTACAGTCTTGACTTGCATCTTAGTAAACCTGGTCAATTATCAGAAAAGTTTACTTGACCTCATTTGGTCAGCCTAACATAATTTAATCAAACAGATCTAGAAAGAATAATTTGCTCAATTTTTTACCTGTCTCTGAATCTGAGCGAGTCAACATGCTTAAAGTCCCTCCGTATGAGCAACACTCACAACAAGATCTGAAAATGCTGAACAGTCCTCTGTTGGCAGCCTGGAAATAAATGCTTGAATGACTGGGATGTCAATAGCCATAATGTCAGCTGGGAGTGGGGAGCTGATGAGGATGGAGAGCTAGGTAGCATGCAAGTAGATTCTCATCTTGTTGGCCTAATGCATGACCTAAATCTTCTAAAATCCTACAGTAGCAGACAGTGTCTGTGAGGACACTATCTTGGCCTTGCCTTTGTTAACAGAAACATCATGAGAATTTCCACAAAGCTGTTACCAACTCTGTTCCACACTTCAAGCCCTTCCCAAAAAGCTTACAGCAGTCTTAACAGTAAAGCTACTGACCTTCTGTAGCTGTTTGCAGCTAGGATAGTTTCACTGAAGAACTTGATGCAGTGATAAGGAAAGGAGAAACAGACAGGAAAGTTGTGAGCTGTTCATTGGAGCAATGCACATGCTCTTTGTGAAACCCATTCTAAGCAGCTTTCAGAGAAGGAGATAAATCTATTTCCAAATCAGGAAGAGAAATGCTGATCAAAATACAATATATAATTATATGTGTAAAATAGACTCGTTCACTCAAGAAGCCATCACAGTTGGCAAAGGATTGGCTTATTTATGGATAGGGAAAAGACAGGCCTAAGTGGAGTTCAGAGAGTGAATAAATGTGACTCACAAGAGAAAGACCAAAACCAGGAATAACCATATGAATATTTATCATCTGACCAGGACAAGCAGCATCATGGCAGACCTGACTGTACTTTTAACTCTGAACAAGAAAGAAATCCTCAGAATCACAGGGTGTTGTCTGGTAAGAGTTAACATGGATTACTGGACTGTGTTATCAGTACTGCTCAGAGTGGGTTCTGACTTGTGTCATTTCATAACACATACCTGCTTTTGGAGGTACTCATCACTTATGACAAATACATCTGGGCTGGTGAAGAGCAGCCTACCATCTCCAATTCATACTTCTTCATTTGAAACACTGCTTTGTCTCCCTCTCACCTTATTGGGATAAGAGACCTGGAATAGAGAAACCAGAGGTGAGAAGAAGGGGGAGAGCAAGCTGAAGGTAAAAATAGAGAATTTTGATCAGGAAAACATGTGGAGCAGGCAAGCTAGGGAAAGCAGCTGAAAAGAGACAGCCCATAGCAGCAGGCTGTGAGGATGTGAGAGCCTTTGTCCCAGGGCTGGCACACCACCACACAGCCCTCCTGCCACCTGCAGACCTCTGCTGCGAAAGCAATGGGAAGGGTCAGAGCCATCACCCTCCTGCGGCCAGGATGCACAGAGGGCAATGGCTGCTATTGGCACTGCTTGCTCTGCTGGCTCCTGCAACAGAGCTGTGTTGTGCATGTGAGAGCTTTCAGCCTTACAAAATCACGTAGGCACCATTATGGTCACATTAGAGTAATCCTGTACCTTGTACTTGTATTTTTAGGAAACAGGAGTGTGTATAGACATTTGGATTCTTGTGAACAACAGAAGAGTGCCAGCAAATGCAGTCCTGTGTGCCTCCTTTCAGTCATTTCTGACTTAACGCTATTGAAGCTCTAACAGAAATGTCAAATCAGTTTCAATCTTAATGCAGATCTCCACTGAAAAGCTTTGCCACCTTAACTCTGCTGCCTTATACAATAGTATAAGGAGACTCCCCTCAGCATCTCAGCCTCTTAACAAATACCCTTCTCTGGATTCACATGTGCTGGTGGAAGTGGGAGCTCCCAGATGCTACTTTCCATCTCACTTTCTGAGGCTGCCATCCCACGAATCTGCTGGCAAAGCAGACTGTGACTGCTCACTAAAGTGCTTGAGGCACAGTCAGCTGGCTTGCCTCAGTCAAGTTCAGACCCCACAAATAAAACTTTGATGTAAAGGGAGGTGTTCTCTGACAGTACAGTTCTTCTGAAACTCAAGTTTTATCTTGGGATTAGATGATCCACTATCTCATCTTTTTGAGTAATCAATATGTTTGGCTACTAACATGCAGAAGTAACTTTTTATAATTACATTCCCCAAAATACCATACAAATCTATACCTAACCTTGTAGTATATATGCAGGTCTCTTATTTGTATGTATATTAAGAGTTGTTATGGTAACTTTACTTTATTCAGTATTATTCAGAGTACCAGTGATATATTATTGTACTAGCAGATGGAGAAGGAACTAATAGTGCTTTAAAAAAATTAAATAATATACACGAGAGCTGTGAGACTACTTCAAAATGCCATTATGAAAATACATTCTAATGAAATTAGTTCCATCTGGTATTTGAAAGTTTATTTGCTCCCATGAATATTCATACAAGCTGCAATTTTTTTCGCAATAACTTTCATTAAAAAATTTAAAATTAATCATGGCAATATGTGTTTGCCCTGAAAGTGTTGTGAATTCTCAGATGACTCTGTTTGCATGAATTTTCACTTCTATAAAACTTACTTGAGTCCTTTTCCTTTTTCTTGTAAGTGTGATTGGATGGTGGAGACAACCAAATGAATACCCTGGGATTTAAGATGGTAGCAGCACTGTGTAAACAGCAAATTATAAGTAAAGAATGCCAAAAGCAAAGCTGGCCTGAGACAGTTAATGAGCAAGTTATGGGCAAGAATATGATCACATAAAATCCTTTCTAAACAATGTCAGCCAGCATATTTTGTAGAAATGAAATCAAATTATTCCTGTGGTCAAGTAACAAACACAGAAAGAAGGGCCTTATAATGAAATTCATTTTTCAGCCACCTATAACTAAAAACTTAAATAGTGCCCATTTCTCTTTTCCTAAAAGATTTTATCCTTGCCTTAGGATGATGAACCCTTTTGCTGTAACCTCTGTGGTATGAGCAACAGATTGTCTTAGCACATTACTAACAGATATCAGGAAATGGCTTTTAATAAATTTAATACGTTCATGACAAGCTGTTTATAATTCTAACAGAAATCCAGCATTGTATCCTAATATGTGATAAAACCTTAATTCTTGCAAGCAGAATGCCTGAATCTAATATCAATATTAGGTTACTCCCTTGCTTTGGTCTCAGGGTGACAATTCACACACATGTCGTTGCTGCCCTAGGAACTAAAATCAGAGCTGAACAAAACCACAATCAGGAAAGGATCTGGGATGGAAGCGTTGAAATTACAAAACGGGGCTTGGTGGCTTATCATTTTATTTCATAGTCTTTTCCCCATTCTCTCTAGAGTTCATATATAACAGAGTGGGTATTCCTCCAAACCTTTATTATAAGTTATAGCCAAGATAAATAGCCAGATGATCACCTGCGTTGTTGTTAGGTGACCCTTGGCAGCTTGTGTTATAAAAGGTTTCCAGAAATGAATACCAAAAAAACCTGTTCACCAGGAGGTAAAACTCTAACATTATCGGGTTGAAAAGCATGCAATCAGGGGAAGAAGAGGGAGAAGCAAAGACAAAGGGCCATATGTGCTAATGAGGAAATGCAGGTTAACTGAAGCTTCATCCACAGAAAAGCCATATGGCAAAGCAACATGAATAATTTGAACCCTTATCTCAGAAGAATGGAGCTAAGAAACTTTTGACCAAGGCAAAATGATGTGGTTTATTCACTAGAAATTAATAGCTGAAGGAATATGTGTCATTCATTTGAATACATGGAATTACCTGTTCCAAAGAAAAACCATCACTATTTATATATCTTTGCGGACACCACAGTGAGGCACCTTGGACCCTGGTGACCCACAAAAGCAGGACTCTGCTTCAGTCTCCACCCTCCAGCATTACAACCAAAACCAGATATGAAGCTCTAACAACTGTAGACACCCGTGGGCAAGGTCTGCAAGGAGAAACTGTACCAGCAGCACACAGTGAACACTGCAAAAAGAAACACTGAGTGCTTGTAGCAGGTGATTCTTCTGTTAAGGGGCATGGAGGCACCCATCTCACTGGCCTGGCAGGGAGGCACAAGAGGTATGCTGCCTTCCAGGAGCTAAAGTCTGAGATGTTGCCCAGAGAGTGCCACAACTTGTCAAGAGCACAGACTACTATCCATTGCTACTCTTTCATGTGGGCATGAATTGACACTGCAAGCCAGAACCTGGGCAGAATCAAGGAAGACTACAAAGCCCTGGGGGTGCAAGTGAAAAGTATTGGTGCCCAAGTTATCTTTTCTTCCATATTACCAGTTAGAGGAAAGGGTGCATCTAGAAATAGATGTATAATGCAAATCAATGTCTGGCTTCGTGGCTGGTGCTGTCATGAGGGTTTTGGCTTTTATGACAATAGGACATTCTTTGATGAGTGTAGCCTGTTAGGGAGGGATGGGATCCACCTGTCTGGAAGAGGTAAGGGAATCTTTGGCAGCAGGCTGGCCAACTTGGTGAGGCAGGCTTTAAACTGAAAGACTCGGGGGGTGGGCTCCAAAGTGGCAATGCTCACGCCATTGCAACCAGCTGGGGAATAAGCCAGGCCAATCAGAGAAGCAACAAATGTTCCTTAGCTGCCTCCCAAGATGAGAACAAGAAGACAAACCACCTCACGTGTATGTGTACCTATGCACGCAGCCTGGGGAACTAACAGGAGGAACAGGAGCTCCATGCCCAGTAAGAAGGTTATGGTATTGTAGGAATGACTGAAACATGGTGGGACAACTCATATGACTGGAGGATTGTGACGGATGGCTATAGGCTGTTTCGTAAAGACAGGCAGGGAAGAAGAGGAAGAGGAGTCACACTGTATGTTAAGGAGAACCTTGAATGTATAGAAGTCAACTACAGTGACTGTGGAAGCCCGACTGAATGCCTCTGGATCAAGACCAGAGGGGTCGTCTCCAAGGGGGATCTTACAGTAGGCATCTGCTACTGACCTCCAAACCAAGACAATAAGGCCAACAAGGCAATATTTGGGTCACTTAAGCAAGCTTTGGGTCAATAGAACCTGGTTCTTACGGGTGAATTCAACCACCCAGACAAGAACAATACAGCAGCTCACATGTCATCCATCAAGCTCCTGGAATGTGTTAGAGGACTGCTTCCTCATACAAATGTTAGATGTGCCAACCAGGAATGAGGCAGTGCTGGACTTGCTACTCACAAGCAAGAAAATCTGCTTGTAATATCTCAGTTCATGATATCCTTGGCTACAGTGATAATATTGTGGAGTTTGGGATCCTGCTGAGCACACTGAAGGTTAGTACTAAGACAAAGGTTTTAGATTTTAGAGGAACAAACTTCAGCTCATTCAGAACAGTGTTGGGGGGGATTCTGTGGGAAGCTTCCATGGGGGATAAAGGAGCTAGTGAGTGCTAGGAGAACGCTCTCCAGGAAGCACAAAACCAGTTCATCCCCTTTAAAGGTAAGGGAAGCAGGTAGAGCAAGAGACCCCTTGGCTTAAATTCAGGCTTCTGAGTCTGCTCAAAAACCAAGAGAGAAGCGTACCAGAGATGGAAAAGCGGTCGAATACCCATTGAGAACTACAATGGCATTGCCAGGGTGTACAGAGGTGCAGTTAGAAAAGCAAAAGCTCAGCTTAAATTAAAATTGGCCAGAAATTTAAAAAACTACAAGAAAGGGTTCTTCAGGTACATAAAAACAAGCAGAAACAGAAGGAAAATATTAGCTCGCTGTTAAACAGGAGAGGTGAATTAGTCAACAACAACACTAAAAGGTTCTCAACACTTTCTTCACCTCCATCTTTACCAGCACTGTTGGACCTCAGGGCTTGAGAACAAAAATCCAGGTTGATGCAGAGACCCACTGTCAGTGAAGGAAGAGTTGGTACATGAACTATTACAGGAGCTTGACCCCTACAAATAGATGGGCCTTGACATTATCTACCTAAGGGTGTTAAGAGAGCTGGCTGATGTCATTGGAAGGCTATTCTTTATAATCTTTGAGAAGTTATGGAGATTGGGGGACATCCCAGAAGTCTGGAAGAAGGCTAATATCACACCCATCTACAGGAAGAGCTTAAAGAAGGATCCAGGAAATTATCGACCCATCAGTCTTACTTCAGTCCCTGGGAAAACCATGGAATGAATCCTCCTGGGGGGTCTCACAAGTAAAATGAAGCACATGATTGGGAAGAGCCAGCACGGATTCACCAAGGGCAAATCATGCTTGACAAACCTGATTGCCTTCTATGACAAAATAACAAGCTCGGTTGATGTAGGGTGAGTGGTGGACATTGTCTACCTGGATTTCTCCAAGGCTTTCCATATGGTTTCCCACAGCCTCCTCCTAGAGAAACTGATGTGTTATGGTCTAGACAAGTGTGGTTGGTGGGGAACTGGCCGACAGGCCACACCCAGAGGATGGTGGTAAATAGCTCTTTTTCAAACTGGAAACCTGCCACAAGTGGGGTTCCCCAGGGATCAGTATTGGGCCCAACACTGTTTAATATTGTCGTGGTTTAACCCCAGCCAGTAAGTGAGCACCACGCCGCCGCTCACTCACTTCCCCCCCTCCCAGTGGGATGGGGGAGAGAATCGGAAAAAAAAAAGGTAAAACTCGTGGTTTTAGATAAGAACAGTTTAATAGAACAGAAAGGAAGAAATTAATAAAGATAATAACAATAATAAAATAACAATAACAATTGTAGGATTGGAATATACAAAACAAGTGATGCACAATGCAATTGCTCACCACCTGACGACTGATGCCCAGTTAGTCCCCAAGCAGCAATCCCCACAGGCCAGCTCCCCCCAGTTTATACATTGGGCATGATGTCACATGGTATGGAATACCCTGTTGGCCACTTTGGGTCAGCTGTCCTGGCTGTGTGCCCTCCCAACTTCTTGTGCCCTTCCAGCCTTCTTGCTGGCTGGGCATGAGAAGCTGAAAAATCCTTGACTTAGTCTAAACACCACTTAGCAACAGCTGAAAATATCAGTGTGTTATCAACATTCTTCTCATACTGAACCCAAAGCATAACACTATACCAGCTACTAGAAAGAAAATTAACTCTATCCCAGCTGAAACCAGGACAAATATCTTCATAACTGATCTGCATGATGGGATCAAGTGTACCCTGATGAAGTTTGCTGATGATACTGAACTGAGTGGGGAAATGGACACTTTGGAAGGGAGAGCCACCCTGCAGGAAGACCTGGATAGGCTGGAAGAGTGGGCTAACAAGAACTTTACGAAGTTCGACAAGGACAAGTGTAAGGTCTTGCACATGGGAAAACATAATCCAGGAGTGTAGTGCAGGCTGGGATCTACCTGGCTGAGGAGCAGCTCTGTGGAAAGGGACATGGGGGTCCTGGTGGACAGCAAGCTCAGTATGACTGAACAGTGTGCTGCTGCAACAAACCAAGCTAACAGGATGCTGGGTTGCATCAACAAGGGCATCACCAGCAGAGATAAAGAAGTCATTATCCCACCCTACTCAGCACTTGTCAGGCCACACCTGGAATACTGTGTTCAGCTTTGGTCCCTGCTATGCAAAAAAAGATGTGGACAGGCTGGAGAGGGTCCAGAGAAAGGCCAGAAAGATGATCAAAGGACTGGGAAGCCTGCCATATGAGGAAAGGCTGAGAGAACTAGGTTTGTTCAGCCTTGAGAATAGAAGGCATAGGGGAGACCTTATCACTATGTTCCAATATTTAAAGGGTGGCTACAAAGAAGGTGGGGACACCGTTTTTACAAGGAGTCACTTGGAAAAGACAAAAGGTAATGGGTAAAAGTTACTGCTCGGGGAGATTCTGATTGGACATGAGGAAAATTTTTCACAACAAGAACAATCAGCCATTGGAATAATCTCCCCAGGGAAGTGGTGATTCCCCAACATTGGACACTTAAGATTCAGTGGAACAGAGTGCTGGGCCATCTCGTCTAGACAGTGCTTTTACAAAGAAAGGTTGGACCAGATGATCCTTGAGGTCCCTTCCATCCTGGTATTCTGTGATTCTATGATTCTGTGATTTTCCAGGAAAATAATTGCTTTCTTATCACAAAATGTATAAATAATCCCGGAGGAGAAATTAGTTCTTTCTCCTGTGAACGTCTCCCAGTGCCACTGCTTGAGTTTGTGTCCTACCTGCTAGCTGTCATACTGGTTGCCATCTGCTCTCTGCAGCAGCTATGCCCGGGGTGGACTCTTAACCCTCCCTGGTAGAGAGATCTTGTATCTACCTGAGCCAGGCACTGACCTGTAGCCAGATAACTAAGGCACTAGATAGGTGTGGGAGCTGTGGAAGTACCCAAGATAGGTATATTAAAAAAAAGATAGATTAAACAACAGTAAATTGCCCCACAATCACTGATAAATTTTGTAGCAACTTCCTTGTTTTTAACTGTCAGAATCAAACTCTGCTGAATTCTTCCATTTCATGTATTTTTTCCTGTCTGATGCTGTTGATGTGCAAAAAGGAGCCGTCCTCTCCAATTCTGCTTATGTATATAAAAACTAGCATTTAAAACCGTAATGAAAATGGGGATCATAAAAGATAGAAAACTACTAGATTTGTGGGATAAATCCAGTAACGAATGGGTTTTACTGAGCACTCACTGGATCCGGTGGTAAAATATCAGTGGAGTCAGTGAAGAGGAGAAGGGAGCAGGTATGTCGGTTTTAAACACCAGCACTGTTTAACCCCTGGTGTACGTTCTGTACTAAAAGACTAGGAGGGCACAATCAGGTTAAAATATCAAGCGATTGACTTTCTAATTAATCAGTCAAGAACCTGAAATACCAGGAAACTCGACTATTTGCAACTGGATCCAATTGTTTTTATGTGTGAGGCATCTTTGGATCTTGAAATTGCTTTATTCAAAGCTTTCTCCTCTGGATAATATAGATAATAATAATGAATAATAATATAAAATCATGAGCACAGGTGAGCTCAAAACCACCCACTTTGTATAGAACAGGGAAGTACTATATACTCCTGGCAGGCTTTTCAGTTAGATGGAGATTTATTATAACGAAGAAGTTGAGTCATGTCCTCTGATACTGAACTGTAGGAAAGAGATACTTGAAATTATGCTTACAAATGCCAAAAAACATTTCCCCTGAACATGCTGAAAAAGTAGAATAAGTATGATAAGGCAGAAAGTGCCACTGAAGAAATGTCTCTCAATCACTTCCATTAACTACTAAAGGGCGTTATGAAATATGCCTTTTCCATCCCACGAAGTGCTCTGAATGTAAAAATAATTATGCAGTAGCAATGAGTGCTGAGCAGATAATGAAGAAGTTTGGACCCCCACCCTCTTGACTGATTTTCATGTGAAAGTCAACTGTATATCTAACGTTCATATAATGATGTGTACATTTCAAGCACAGCCAGGGCCTAAAAGCTCATAGACTTCCCACAAAGCACTTTATTTTTCCAGATCCATTAATACAGTACCTGCCCAACTATCAGAATTGTACATTTCATTTAATTTAATTGGCACCAAAGGCAAAGATGAGACTCAGCTCAGGTTTTTTTCTGTCAGTATTCTCTTATGCAACCAGACAAAAAGGACAGAGCATGGGTGGTTTCAGATCAGGTTTGGTATATTCAAAAGGCCATTTCCTGCCCCGTTTCATTTGTGTTTCTTAACAAGTGGCAACCAGGAGTTTGGCCAGCAGAAACAGGAACAAATATACATAGAGTAATATCAGCAACACGCTTCAATACTAATAAAATTGTCTTACAAAGGGTAGTGGACCACATTTAGAAATTATCAGAAAGTTGGGTGATGCCTGCCTCTAGTCTGGCAACAGAGGGAATGAGAAAGCATTAAGCACTCTGGACACTGTTTTGCATCTGGGATGGTTGTGAAATGGCTACTTAGCTTAGCTTGTTATTTCCTGCAAGTGTACTCATAGGGATGGGCGTGAATGAAGGACTGGCATAACCAAACTGTGTGGTTCAGGGATAGGGAGATCAGCTGTCCTGGCTGGGGCCTGCAGAAAGGAAGAGCTCTTCGAAGCGAAGGAGAAGCAGGGAGTTTCCAAAAGGCACAGCACAGCTCCAGTTTTCTTATTCTGTTAAGTCCTCTGCATCTAGCCAGATGTGAGGAAGCCCTCTCACCTTTAACCTGCTCAGGCTGCTCACAGAAACTGGGCTTAGTTTAGAGGTTTGGTTCATTTCATGATTCCTCTGAAAACACGCAAAAAGTCTTGGTTTGGATGGTTCTGCTTTTCATTTTGCCATTCAAGCAAGCAGTATTTCAGTAATGGCACTGCCACTCATATGCAGCACAATGTAAAGTGACACCTTACTTCACCAGCAAGCCAAATGATTTCAATATTCCCTTCCTACCAATCTGGAAAGACAGTAGCTTGGATGACTCCTCTGGGAAAAGTAGTGTTATTCTATATGGGAAGGGAGGGTGGAAACAGCTTTTTGAGCCTACAGAAAAAATTTCTAGAACAGTCTTGAGAGGATTCACTTTATCCTTGGGAGGAGATACTTTGCTACTGTAAAAAACTGTGTAAGTTACAGTATGTGTCATATGGCCACATAAGCCTGTTGCACCTTCTTGTGGGTGACCCACTGAAGAACTGCTAGTGAGATTCTTCCTGTAAAGTTCTTTAAATATAAGCTCATTTTGCTATGTTTTATACATAGAGTACCTTAATTTAGTCCCAAATGGGTGGGTTATCATAGCTTATTTAGACTTCTGTTAGAAAGTCTCAGTATTTCTTCAGTTTTTCACCCCAACTTTCATTTCCTCAAGCAATGATTTAGCACCCAGACCTCGATGCTGCAGTAATTTCTATTGATCCATTGTAAGGCACTCAACACAAGTTCATGTGAAAATTCCTTAACAAATTCATGGCAGTAAAAAAACCCAAACCCCAAAGTTCTACCAATGCCATCATGCACAAAGGAATTAATGTGTTAAGTAAAAAAAAAGCAATCCAACAATGCTTCTTGCAAGATAAAGTTACTGAAGCTCTGAAAATTAATTTCCTGTTTAGCAGTGAAATAATTGAACAACTAAAGTTGCTCCTGAGATTAGAAGGCTGTCTGCAGGTTCTGTCTGTGAACAGACTTTCATGCAAAACTCCCTGGCAAGCCATGTTTTTTGTTACTTAGACAGTTTCCTACCAACAGAGATGTAGATTAATCACTGGAAAATACACAATAAATAATAAAATGATTAGTATAATAGTCTGAAAGTGGATGGCTATTCTGAAATGATCACAGTGTTACAAACCTCCAAGGTACAACATTTCTGTGTCTGTATCTTTGTGTGTAGAGCTTTGAAAAATACTTGTTTCAACACTTCCATGGTCATCGTCTACCATCTGCCAGCCATCTAGAGCATTCCCAAAGGACTAGGAGGCATTAGTATGCATAGGAAGGATGCCCTGCTTCTGCATCATTCTGTAGGAATAGGAACACAAGTGCAACACGAAGTAAGTTCTACAAAGTTAGAAAGGAGAGACATTTTGTTTTACAGAAATCTCTCAATTTGAAAATCTTCCTGCACTTAAGACCAATCCATCTGAGATTGCTCCAGGTCCCTTAGACACATCTGTCTGTCTCGCATCTCTAAATCTACAATTTTCTGCTTTGGTAGGCCTATTATTTATTATTTGTATTATTACAGGACATGGGCCAGGCCTCACTAAGCACTGGGGACAGACAACGTCAGCCAGTGGTTCCCTAGCAAAGAGCTAGCAAGC
Organism: Pandion haliaetus; assembly: GCA_013401275.1. Classification (NCBI taxonomy): domain Eukaryota; kingdom Metazoa; phylum Chordata; class Aves; order Accipitriformes; family Pandionidae; genus Pandion; species Pandion haliaetus. Next base: position 194,058 of record VYZV01013233.1, read on the forward strand.
CAAGCCAGACATACAGAAGACATGCAAAAGGAATCTCAGTTTCATTTCTTACTTCTTCTCAGTGTTGGGATGGTGATTTTTGGCACTTACTATATTCTCAACACCTCGGTCTATGCACCTGACTTAAATGCTGGCTTCATAATTATTGAGGGAAGACAAGTTTCTCCAGTGACAATGCAAAGCAGGATCCTAACTTGAGTGTTTGTTGTGCCCCATGGACGAAAGGCTGTCTGTCTGTGCTGAGTATTCAGGAATAATAAGCAGACCAAACTACACCATACACACTTATTCTATCTCCTCTGGATTTGGATCCCTAACTGTGAAGTAGGGATAATAGTCATTTTCCTCACAGAGCGATTGTGAGAGTAGACTGGGAGGTGCCTATATACAGTCATGCTAGGACCACTGAAATATGCATAATAAGCTCTCTTTCTCTGTCTCACTCTATGTATATTTGCTTTTCAGCATCTAAAATTAATTCTTTGTTATTGGACATAACAAGTATTATGATATTAGAAACTGTTCTGCTAAATTCAGACTTTCTGCTTTCTACAGAAAAAAATATTGAAGGATGAGATATTTTTTCTTGCAAAAGGTTGGAGAGTTTAGTAGCAAAAAGAAAATGTAGAAGAAATAACATAACTTAATCTTTTCAGGTTCCTGGATCATATTTGTTCTCTGTGCAAAGCAGATGAGAACTACAAGAATGAATAAAGGAGTTCATCCATATAAGCCAGAAATTGGAACTGACAATAAATGCGAAAGAAACAGATTATGCTCACCAGACTGCTGAAAACAAGAAAGTGCAGACAGGGCTATTGCTGAATGAGTGCATCCAAAGTGAAGTAAGTATGTGGCTTTAACTACAAAGTCAGGCAGAGGATAGCTCTTTAGAGGTTAATCATGTGCCACTCTCTTCAAAATACTTAACTACTAAAGAGCATGCATCTTGTTACTTCTTTTCTAGTCTTGAAGCCTGCTTTACCCTTGCACATTCTTATGCTTCTGTATAGCCTTATTACTTACAGTAAGTGGAGTCCCACGTGGTATGGGGTTTACACAAGATGAAGGCCACCTTTGCCTAAGGAATATCCTTTTCCTGTGTGTGTTAGAACATCAGTACAAGACTGGCTAAATCCACTCTCCATAATTCAGCGTTTTGCCATTGACTTCAAGGGGATGGAGTGAGGCTGCAGTTTGGATATCTGTAAACAGCAGAGATTGAATGAAGGTGCTCGTGGTCTTTGCAGATTCACAACAGGCCGTACAGTGTTGAAAACAGTAAAGAAAATAATCAAATGCAAATAACCAAGTGAAGACATGTAATACATCTGAATGTGCACAACCACTTATTGTGTGAAGGACCTGAGATAGCTTAAGAGAAACAGTGAAAATGTCTTTAAAGATCTGCTGGAAGGCTACATTTAAAAGAGATTGTTGTGGTTTCAGGTCAGCCAGTAACAAAGCACCACGCAGCCGCTCACTCACTCCCCACCCCCTCGCCTGGCCACAGTGGGATGAGGAGAAAATCCAAAGGCAGGCTCGTGGGTCGAGACAAGGACTGGGAGGGATCACTCCCCACTTATGGTCACGGGCAAAAGACAGGCTCACTTGGGGAAGAAACAAAATCAATTTAATTTACTACAAATCAAATCAAACGCACAAGGGTATTGGGAAGGGAAACTAAACATCAGAACACCTTCCCCCCACCCCTCCCGCCTTCCCAGCTCAGTTCCACTACCCGGTGCTTTCTCCCTCCTCCCCCCGGCGGCGCAGGGGAACAGGGGATGGGG
>VYZV01013234.1:1947-16178 GCA_013401275.1 Pandion haliaetus
GATTGCTGATAAATGATGGAGAGTGGCTTGGCAAGCTCCTCCGCCAGCTCCCTCAGTACTCTTGGATGGATCCCATCTGGTCCCATAGACTTGTGAGTATCCAGAGAGTGTAGCAGGCCACTAACTATTTCCTCCTGGAATATGGGGGCTATAGTCTGCTTTCCATCCTTGCCTTCGAGATCAGGGGGCAGAGTACCCTGAGGAAATGTTCCCCTCTGTATCCAATAAAGGACAGATATTCTCCTTGGCTCTCTTTTTATTGTTAACATATTTGCCAAAAATTTTTTTGTTGTCTCTTATGACCGTGGCCAGATTGAGTTCTAGCTGAGTTTTTGCCTTTTTAATTTCCTCTCTGCATGACCTAATAAGATCCCTGTTCTCCTCCTGAGGTGCCTGTCTTTTCTTCCAAAGACAGGAAACTCTCCTTTTGTCCCTGAGTTCTAGTGAAAGCTCCCTGTTCAGCAGGCTGTTTGTCTTCCCTGGCGGTTTGTCTTGCGACGCAAGGGAATAGCCTGGTCCTGAGCCTTTAAGATTTCCTTCCTGAAGAATGTCCAGCCTTCCTAGACACCTTTGCCCTTTAGGACTGTCTCCCAAGGGACAATCTCAACCAGTGGCCTGAAAAGGCCAAAGTTTGCCCTCTGGAAATCCATAGTGGTGGTTTTACTGACCACCTTCCTTGCCTTACCAAGAACTGAGAACTTTATCATTTCATGGTCGCTAAGCCCGAGACGGCCTCCGACCACCACATCTCCTACCAGTACTTCCCTGTCTGCAAACAGGAGGTCTAGTGAAGCTCCTCCCCAGTAGACTCACCTACCAGCTCTGTCAGGAAGTTATCTTCCACACACTCCAGGAACCTCCTAGACTGTCTGCTCTCTGCCATGTTGTATTTCCGGCAGACATCCGGAAAGTTGAAGTCCCCCACGAGAACAAGGGCACACAATTGTGAGACTACTGCCAGCTGCTTGTGGAATGTTTCATCCATCTCTTCAGCCTGGTTGGGTGGTCTATAGCAGACTCCCAGCATGATATCTGCCTTGTTGGCCTTCCCCTGCATCTTTACCCATAAGCACTTGACCCTGTCATCACAATCGTGGATGTCTGTGCACTCAAAACACTCCCTAACATAGAGAGACACCCCATCACCTCTCCTTCCTTCTGAAGAGCTTATAGCCATCCATTGCAGCTCTCCAGTCATGGGAGTCATCCCACCACGTCTCTGTGGTGGATACTAAGTCATAGCTATCCTGCTGCACAATGGCTTCCAGCTCCTACCGCTTGTTGCCCATGCTGCGCACATTGGCATAAATGCACTTAAGCTGGGCTGTCGATACCACACCCAACATTGACATGCCACCCCCAGGCTCATCTCTGGTGAGCCTAGTTTTATATCCTTCTCCCCCTTCAACCCTAGTTTAAAGCCTCTCTATGAGCCCCACCAACTCATGAGTGAGGATCCTTTTCCCCCTTTGAGATAGCTAGACTCCATCTGTCGCCAGCAGGCCCGGTGCTGTGTAAACATCCCCATGATCAAAAACCCCAAAATTCCACTGACGGCACCAGCGTCTGAGCCATGTGTTAATCAGGTGCATCTTCCTGTTCCTTTCAGTATATTTCCCTGCCACTACAGGGATTGAGGAAAATACCACCTGTGCTCCTGATCCTTCAACTAATTGCCCCAGTGCCCTGAAGTCCCTTTTGATCGCTTTGGATTTCTCTCTGCAATGTCCTCACCGCCAACCTGCACAACCAACAGTGGGTAATAGTCAGAGGGCCGAACCAGACCAGGGAGTTTCCTAGTAATGTCTTCTACATGGGCCCCAGGAAGGCGGCAGACTTCCTTGTGGGATGGGTCAGGTCTGCATATTGGGCCCTCTGTCCCCCTCATTACCCTCCTTTTTCTTCTTTCAGAGGCTGTCAGAATGCATGGGGCTGGCTGACTCAGCCTAGGCAGCCCCCTGGATAGGCCTTCATCTGCATTCTGATCTTCTTTGGTCTGGCCCTCGAGTTCCAGAGCCCCATACCTGTTGTGTAGGGGCACCTGGGAAGGTGAGGGAGACTGGGAGGGGATTTGCCTGCCTCCCTGAGCAGAGACCTGTATCCATTCCCCTCCATCCCTTAGGTCCCCTCCTGCCTCCTGGTGGCAAGAGGGCAGGGGATCTTTGGCTTCCTGTGGAGCCTCCACCTTCTGCCTCTGCCTCAGGGATGGTAGGGTGTGACAGGTCCACCAATCTATCTCCCTCTCACACTTCCTGATACTGCTCAACATTTCCACTTCCTCCTTCAGCTCTGCCACCAGGCTGAGCAGATCATCCACCTGGTCACAGCGCACACAGGGGTTGTCCCTGCTGCCCTCCGGTACTGGCGACAGGCTCAGGCACTCCCTGCAGCCGGAGACCTGGACAGCTGCATGTTTGCTTGGGAGCTCCGTCTGCTTCGCCATGTTTTTCCTAGTGATGGCTTTCACCTGAGTGACAACCACAGCTGGGTCTCCTGAGGAGACGATACCCTCCGCTTGAGTAGCCTTCCCGAGCTGGGAAGAGGGGCTGCGCCCCCCCTGTGCAAACTGCCGCACAAACTGCCGCGTCACGCCCTGTTTGCCCACTTTGTTCGCTGTGCTCCACGTCGCCAGCGCTCACCGGGGCCTTTTAAGTCTCCCACGGTTGTCCCTGGTAATGCCCATGCCACGTCAGCCTCTCTCACAGGAGCTGCCAGCTCCGGGCAGGTCCCTCTGCTCTTCCCAGCTCTGGGAACCTCCTGGGAAACCTCCTTGCCTGCCTCAATCTAGTCTGCCTCTGCTTAGCCTCTGAACTTACCATCGCTGGTGCTGGTCTCGTCACTGACTGAGATGTTACAAGCTTGTGTAAGCATGTGAGAGTCCTATAGGGCTTGAAATAACTATTACAAACACAAGCCAGTGAAGATTTGTTTTAAGTAGAGTGGATCTGTACGTGGAGTTGTGGATCCAGAAATACTGCAAAGCACATTGACCACCAGAATGCAACAGCATGGCCTTCTTTAACTAATGATAGATAAATTAATATTTGCATTCAAATCATACAGTCCTTTCTTCATCAAAGGCCTTTTTAAAAATGAAAACTGACAACAATATTAATATTACCACTGTTATTTTTGTTGTTACATGATTCTGACTGTAACTAGAGCAATGGGAGCTGGTGTAATTAACTGCAGAAATCAAAGCAACCTCCTCAAATAATAAAGTTGCAACAAGAATAGCAGGAATGGTTTTCCCTGCAATTTCTGAACTTTCTGTACCCATGGAAGTAACAATTGCAATGACATTGTTAAATCTGCTATGAATTGATTCAGTGGTAAAGCAGTTAGGTGTGAATCCTTTTGACTAAAAAAAACCTTGGTTTTGTTTGTGTGACCGTATTATGTTTTATTTTTCTTTCTTGACAATGGAAAGGGATCCACAAATCCCTAAATTTCATGTATTAGAGACATTTTGCTGGAATATATGCAGCAAACTGATCCTTTCTCTTCTTTCTTCTTCTTTCTACCTTGACTTTCAATTTCTATGAGAATTAATCTCCTGAATGCAAGGATCCTTTCTGAATATGGGATTTCAGTCCCTTTTAAAAATTTTGTCCGTCAGGGCTTGTTCCATACATTGTAGGGACTTACATGAAAGAGAACTTTGAATTGTATCGTTGTAGAAGTTTCCTACAAAGTCCAAACACCAAAATAAATCTCTTCTTTTAATGCATTGTCTGATCCATCCAGAGTAAAGGTCATGCCAGAGGTGGATTTTTCTTCCTGGAAGCATAGCCCCAGCACTGAGGGCTATTCAAATAGGACACTGCAGGCCACAGACCCCAAGGAACACAAAATACAGTCTTCCATTCAGACTTTAGAAATCCTTGTGGAAAGGCTAATCCATAGGGCTGACCTAGTACAGCTGAACTGTACCCTTTTACCATTCTATTGTCCTCTGAGGAGCTCAACAACTGTGGAGCACAGCAAAAGATCCAGAAGTTTGAGATTTAGCCAGGCACCTTTTTTCTTCATGAGATTTTCAGCACTTGGCTTTTGATCATAACTAGGAATGACACCAAAGCAAGCAGTCTTTTTCTTTGTATTTCCACAGTACCTATTCAAGTTTTTGCCAGAAAAATTCCTTAAAAATGTCCTTAATTCTGGGCTACAATTGAAACATAGAGCACATAAACTCACACCATGAAAAGAAATGGGCTGAAAAGGCAGCTTTGATGTGACATACTTCTCTACTCCTTGACTAGAGCAGTCTGGCGAAGTTATGGGGAGTTAGTGGGATGTTGCTATGAATTACATCAGTTCCCAGTTGTTTTCAGTTTGTTACTCAGTAACATGTTGTATTTGGTGTCAGTACCAGTTTTAAGATGATTCCTCCTTTAGCCTTGTAGTAGAAGTTGCTGTCCTCTCAGCTGGATGATCCTAGACATTTTTGGTTTTGTGCCATCCATCTGATAAGGCAACTGAACCAACTGCAAAGTCCTTCTCTCCCCAGTTATCTCTCAGAGCTGAGCAGCTGCTGTGCTCTGTGGTGGGGTTACAGGCTTTCGGAGCAGACAAGAGTGCCTGAAATGAAGACATTGAACACTCTTGATTGTTCTGGCAAAATATTAATGTCCAGATGATCAGTATTTGTATTTCTGGAATGTTAATTTCTCTCATATATTGTAGAAGGCATGTACTATGTCTTTGTGATGTGTTTGCTCAAAATAACAGAAACAAATCCACCAGAGAGGAGCCTTTCTTAGAGCTAACTGGTGTCAGATTTAGCGTAGTTTTTCTCCAGGAGTGAAGTACAGAGAAAAAGATCATAGACAGCACATCTGCAGAGATTCAGTCTGAGTCCATGCTGAAGAGGGATCCAGGTTTGGAAGATGCCTTTTCTTTCCCTCTTCCTGCCCCTCTCACCCCCCAAGCTCTCTCCCATGCCTTCCATGCATAAGAAATACAACACAAACCAGGTCTTGAGGCAGGCTGTTTGTAAACGTGTTTCCCCTTTGCTTAGCAGTCTACAAACTGATGAGATACTGAAAAGAAGATGCGAGGAAAAAAAACTCCAAAGTGAACAAACAAAATTACTATTTAAAAGCATAAACTTGGCCCATTGATCAATTTTATTGTTGAGAACAAGAGGTTAAGATGCTGCTGCATTTAGATTTGTTTGCTTCATTGATTTTGATTTCTTACTTGCATTTTTAATATTTTTTTTCCTGCCTGGCAAACTCTGTTTGATCATCTTCAGAGAGAAAACTGTTGTTAAAGACTCATTAGTGCCATTTTTTACTTGTAGGATTTTTGATAAACTACCACTTGCAGACACTGTGTTAGCATAGGAAAAATTAATATTATATAGAAATACGTAACGAAAATAAATCATCTATCTGCGGATATAAGCAGGTCAGGCTTTCACTGGCAGCTAGTAGTAAAAAAAATACTTGATATTTTTATGTGCCACAGCCTTATCTTCTATCATGTCTTTTAAGGAGTGTATTTTTTCCTCAATTCTCTATTCTCACATTCCCTCCTCTTCTCTTTTTTATGAATCAATTATGACAATCCTAGTCAGCAGCAAAATTCATGTTGAAGTAATTGATAGTGCATCAGACCCAGCCTACTAACATTTCATGTCCTTTCTTTCATCCCTTTGGTCATTATTTTTGTTTCCATCCCCATCTGTCAATTTCTATCAATCTCTCAATTATCAGATCCTGAAGGCTGGATGGGCTGAGGAATAGGAGAAACATGATTTTCTGGAAGAGTAGGTAGCTTTATCAGACCAACTCCTGAAGATAGAATGCAAAAATGGAGAACCTCATGGACAGACAGACTTTAGGTAGTTTTAGCAGCCCAGGTGACAAGACTTTTGTTTCCCCAAACTTGATAATCTATTCCATCTGTAAAAGTTAATCTAAGCAACTATTATATTTTTCTATCAAGCCTGCTTTTCTCCACCATCTTGGAAAGTGAGCATCAGACACCTTCGTTTTCCTTCCTCATGCTTTTAAATTCCATCTTTAGCTCTCCACAGTTGGTTTCCTTTCTGTCTATCCATGTGACCTAATGTCTTATGATTATCTTGAGACCCAGTGTTGAGCCCTCTCTTGATGTCAAATTCAAATTTCCCATTCACTTAAATGATACAGAACTGACATCTTTGCTCCTTTCCTTCTTCTATCTCTACAGATTCAGATCTCTCCATTTCAGTGCTGGAAGCTGTTTCTTTCAGAAAGTCTCATGAAACTTGATGTAGATATCACATGAATGTAAGGTTATATCCCGTTATGCAATTTAAATAGGTTTTGGCATTTGCAACACAGGGAAAGGATCCAATTGCATTGAAAGACAGAAATAGAAAGGGAGCCTGCAATTTTAATGCAAGCAATTAAATTCAACTACTAACATCTTAAGATTAATGGTACAGCTAAACACTCTGACTCTTTGTGGCTTAATCTACTAAAATGTAATCTTAAATTAGACTCATAATAGGAACATGTGGAAGCAGTTCTTTTCATGTATATTTAAATTCAAATTAATATTTAACATGTACATTCAGGACTATGCTTTTTCAGTCAAAATATGACAAAGATTAGAGCAAAATCTTCCACCGGTGCAATTCTAGAAGCAGTTATTCATTTCAGTTTAATTAATGTGGATTTAAACCTGAAGCCAAAAGGAAGACTCCCAGTAGCATACTGCCTACACATCAGTTTTAAATTTAGGCTTTAACATCCTTGAGGTTCAAATTTTATTCTAATGTGCCATTCAGAAAAATGTTTTGCCATTTTAAGAAGGAAAAATAAACCTAACCAGAAAAGGAGTGGAATGAAGTAATGGTCCATATCACCAGCCAGCAAATTTACACCAGCTGAGTCTTAGTTTGTTGGAATAATACATAATCTGCTGGAGGGAGAACTGTATCCCTCAGCTGATTTTAAATGACATTGTGAATCCTTGGTTCTCTCCAGTTATGTTTCCATGAAGATGATTCTTGAGCAAATCTTCATTTCAATATGGTGATCTTCTCCTCCTTGCCCTGTGCTCTCCCTCAGGAGGAGGTACGAGTGGGACACCATTGTCCTGCGATAGCAGCGGAGTCCCTGCAAATTCCCCCTTATCTCTGTTCCTTTCCATCTTCTTCTGAGCATCTCAATTTAAAGCAATGGATTACCATCCCCCACAGGTGGCTGGCACCGTGACAGAGACTTCTTGCATGAACGGAGACACACCTGCATGTAGTGACTCTTTGTTGTTGATTTTTGTTGTTGTTCTTTGAATTCATAGATGACCACTGTGAGTTCGTCCTTGAGAGAACAATTCGAAACCCTGTGCTTTGAAACTGAAATGGATGTACTGGGAGGGCAATCATAAATCATAAAAAGAGGGAGCTGTCAGCTTGTGTGACTCTGGGATCTTGGTTGATGGAGTTTGTGTGGTTGCTGAGTCATGTGTTAAAGCATGCTAATACCACAGAATTTTGGAAGGCATAGATTCTTGAGAAGGTAGCTCTTTGCAAACGTTTGTAAATAAAAAAGTCAATGTTCAGAAGTTCTTGTCTCCACTGCTATTCACAGTTATAAAAAGGGTTGAAAGTATTTTTAGCACACAGTGGGCAATTGAGTGATTGGGTGTCTTTACTTTTTTGTTCTCCTTAAGTCAATTGAACTGTATTCACTGTGGATGTCATTTGCTTTTAGTGTATGCACGTTTTGATTACTTCTGTCCAAAAGGTACAAATACTTAGTACTGCTAAAGAAAGATATCCTATCACTAGTATGACTTGCTCCTGACATATGAATATGGTCTTGTTAACTTAAACTAGCACACAAGAACCAAACCAATCAATTTTTTTCTTTTTCTTGTAAATTTACCAAAGCTTTAGATTTTTGTAGTGTACTCAACAGACTTTGTTTCTTTTTCCTTATGTGTTGGGTTTCTGTGGCAAGGTTTTGATAGCAGGGGGGCTACAGAAGTGGCTTCTGTGACAAGCTGCTAGAAGCTTCCCCCATGTCTGATAGAGCCAATGCCAGCTGGCTCCAAGATGGACCCACCGCTGGCCAAGGCTGAACCCATCAGTGATGGTGGTAGCGCCTCTGGGATAACATATTTAAGAAGGGAGGGAAAAACCCCGTGCAACAGAAACGGCACCTGGAGAGAGGAGTGAGAACATGTAAGAGAATCAGCCCTGCAGACACCAAGGTCAGTGAAGAAAGAAGGGGAGGAGGTGCTCCAGGTGCTGGAGCAGAGATTATCCTGCAGCCTGTGGAGAAGACCATGGGAAGGACCGAGACTAGAGCAGTTCATAAAGAACTGCAGCCTGTGGGAAGGACTAACACTGGAGAAGTTCGTGGAGAACTGTCTCCCATGGGAGGGACTCCACCCTGGAGCAGGGGAAGAGTGAGGAGTCCTGCCCGTGAGGAGGAAGGAGGGGCAGAGGCAACGTGTGATGAACTGACCCTAACCCCCATTCCCTGTCCCCCTGCACCACTTGGGGGGAGAAGGTAGAGAAAATCAGGCATAAAATTAAGCCCAGGAAGAAGCAAGGTGTGGGGGGAAGTTGTTTTAAGGTTTGGTTTTATTTCTTATTATCCTACTATGATTTGATTGGTAATAAATTAACTAATTTCCCAGAGTCCAGTCTGTTTTGCCCGTGACAATAATTGGTTGAGTGATCACTCCCTGTCCTTATCTTGACGCACGAGTGTTTTGTTATAGTTTCTCTCACCTGTCCATATGAGGAGGGGATTAATAGAGCGGCTTTGGTGGGTACCTGGCATCCAGCCAGGGTCAACCCAGTACACCTTAATAATAAGTAATTCTCGAAATCGAGGAAACTTAGAATGCAGTAAAGAGCATATCTTTTACTTAAACACCTGATTTTTTCAAGTATTTGGCCAACACTGGGAAAAATGCTGTTTTCCAAGGCAGTGTAGAATGACTAAATAATGTGCAGACCTTTAGTGACAGGTAAGTAGTGAGGGCAGCAGCACTGGAAACAGGAAGACACTTTTAAGAATATTATAAAAATGATGTTGTTAATGATCCCATAACTGCACAGAACTTCTCAAATATTTATATTGTCTGCACAGGCCATCTAGACATATACTGTAAATTCCCATCACATAGTTATGAGCACAGTTAAAAATCTGTGGGGGACTGTACTCAAAATAATTGGACTAATCTTCCATAGATAAAAGAAGATCTGTGGAAGCTGTAGCTCTACCAGGCCTTGTGCTCAGAGATCTGACCATTTTTAGAGAGACAGAGCATCAAAGAACAACCTTAAGCTACCCCCCGTTAGAACAACATAACCATGAAGATGTATTCTGCTCTGTTTCTTAGAAAAATCCATCAGACATCTTTGTAGCATGTCACTGAAATGACAACATACTTTTGTATTTTTCATCTTCATAACACAATTTCCCTGAGGACTTATCTGGACAGAGGTTGAAGGTCATTAAAAAAATAAGAGAAAAAGACCTACTATAGCAAGTAGTTTCTTTTTTACAATGCCTGTTATCTTTATTTTTGTGTTAAGAGAAAATAATCTAATGGAGGCATGTTTGAACATCACATTTAACAATTTAACTGGGAAGATACAATTAAAATCTATCACAGTAACTTGTGTTGATTTACAACAGATCAGAAATACAGTAGTTGCTTAGGTAGCTGGTTTAGGGCGAATAAACATAAGCGCTCTACATGTGCAATGCAGAACAAAATTCTGTAGCTCTTGCCCACAGTGAAGTGTGAAGGTGAAGATATAGATGGAATGAAGAGCAGAACAGATAAAATAATGGAAGATAAATCTTTCAATGTCTATTAAAAATTATTGTCTAGAGTATGACCTCTGACTTAAAGGACTGTAAACACAACAGTTGCTAGAAGATAGAATTTCCTTCAGGGAATGGATAGCTCTAACCTAGGACACTTTATTGAATATTATCTTTCTTTCTTTCCATTAGTATAAATATGAGAGACAGTAACATCACTTACAGAGCACTTCTCATTGGCCTATTATGCAGCTCTGATGCTGCTACTTCACTGAAATGGAACTCTGGGTTCAGTTTCTGATTCTCTTACATATTTGCTATGAGATTTTGGCTACATCAAAAGCAGATCTCTGGTGTTGTATAAATACAGTTCAGCTCAGTATTGCTGTTTTAAAGCATTTTAGACATACAGTCTTTTATACAGATAAGCTGAAAAAGAATGCTGAACATCATGTTATTTGCTTTTACAAATGCCAACAGATAGAGCTCAGACTGAAACGTCTTCAATATGTTTTCTCAAATACCTAAAAATGAATTTTGTGTATTTATATATATATAATAAACCTAGAAAAAATTTAATCTGAATTTAAAAAATATTAAAATACAATCTCTCTCTTTTTTTCTGGCAAATACTGAATTTAAACCCTCTGACAAGCTCTCTGGACTTTCAGTTCTGGAAAGTGTGTGAAATCACAGTTAAGCTGCAGTGAGTTTTAGGGTTCTAATTGGAGTCCTTTTAAAATCAGAATGGAGTTAAGTCCCTTAAGCACTGTAAGAGATGAAAAGTTTACCTAAAGGCCTTAAATCTCTAGTTTTTAATTGCCATCTGTAAAATAGTTACAAAAATAATTTCTTGTCTTGCCTTACCTATTTGCATTACAAGGAGCTCAGGAGCAAGAAGTCTGCTGGGATGTGTTTTAGCAGCACTCAGTGCAGCTGGTCTTTCTGTCACTCCCAAAGCTCCCAAGAGGTGCAAATGCAACACAAATCACTTGTATTCCCTTTGACAGCTGGTATATGTCCTTGTATTTATCATTCTATTCCAGTAACATTTCCAGGAAATCTCAATCTTGGAAATCTACACATTGTATTTTTGTACAGAAAAAAAATTGCTTATTTTGTACAAATAAAATTATTGCCTGGAGATATATTGCTTTCTGTTGAAACTCTGTCCAGTGCTAAGGTTAACATCCTGATAGCATCAGTCACATTCAAACTAAAGAATATCCACCAGCAAGCCACCTTCTCCAAAAGGATGTTTCCAACTCACTTGCTGTGATAGACAGGTAGATGTAATGAATGTACATCACTGACTAGCACCCTTTTGAACATTTTAAATCTTCCAGTGCCTAAGTCAGACTTAGATATTGGTTAGTGTTCTAGCACCACATATGTGTCTATTTTAAAGTCATACTATGGTGGGTTTCTTGCTTCCAAAATCCTTAACAGAACATTCCTGTTCCAAACTGGGGGAAAAAAAAAAAAGCGTTCACAAACATGGTATAAACTACTGAATTTTTTAAAGACTGACTGTGATGAAATGATCAAAAATTTCCAGAAGACAATGATGGCAAGCTGAGGAGACTGAAAGTGCGGAGAACCTGAAAAGCACAATCATACAGGTGCAAGTAAAGACAGATTTCATGTCATGCTGTCATGGGCAAAACAGTCTCAGCTCTGGGAATTTTACTGAATTTATTGTCAAGTATCATAAACTCTTAGTTATTGGGAAAAAAAGGACATAATTAAACAAACATAAATACATCTTTCCTTTCCCTTCACATGCTTAACTTCTAACACCTCTCCTCCCACACTCAGTCTCAATATCCCTCACCTTCAATGCTTGTTACACTCAGTCCCTCCTAACCCCTTCAGTAAGGTCACAACCCCTTTCTGCATCTCCCTGCTTCTTACTTGTTTGTTTCTTCTGCTCCTTGCTTCTTCTGATCTCCCTCTTGAGTGTAGGTCCTCCATGGGCCATAGGTTCTCACTGGTGTTTCTGCATGGTGTGGGGCCTCCATGGGCCACAGGACCTCAGGATTGCCCCTGCTTTGGCATGGGTCCTCCATGGGCTACAGGACCTCAGGGTTATCGTCCACCTAGCTACCTAACCCCAGGTATCTGTCAGCTTACAGTCCCTCATGGGTGTACATGTCTCTGGCACAGAGCACTTCCTTCCAAGAGTGTGCATATGGCCCTGTCCCCAATAACGTCGCTACCACATGTCCCCCCTGCTTCTTCCTCCCTTTTCTGTAAACATAAACTTATCTCCATACAAGTTTTCTTCAGTGACTCCTGCCTCCTGTTGCTTCTCCTCTTTCTTAAATACATGTGAGCATTGGTGCTTCTCTGGGTGAAATTTTGGAAAGTGATGAACTGTTTTCATCCATTTCTGAGCCGGCCTCTCCTCCCACAGAGGGCACTCCTACACCTTCCCAATACTGAAACCCTACAATATGTGCCTGAGATAGGTACCTATCACCTGTGCTTCTCAGACTTTATGGCTGCATGTTTTTCATGTTTATGCTTAAGTTAGGTTGAGTAGGATTTTCTAAGAGAAACAGAAAGTACATAAATTTTGTGTGTACCCTTCCAAAGAGCTGCACTTTTCTGAAGTTAGTGTGAGGACCAACCCAAGGGTTGAATTAGGCCTTCAGGCAAAAGTTGCTAATGGGTGGAAAACCTGAGCTGCATAGGCCCAATCAGATTTAGGCAGGTTTAGGGCAGTCTGAAGAAGAGGTTGCCAAGAAAAACCTTACATCTTTCCTTCAGGCTTTCAGCAGAGAAAGAAAAATGAAGTGGGACTTCTGCCTACATGAAGGTTTTAAGGTGTAAACTAGCTCCAGTGGATAAGCCATATACAGCTCCATTAATAAAGCTCTCTGCCTGAGTTTGTACATCCCGTCTCTCAGGAGGCCTTACTTGCTTGCTCTGAGTGGTGTGAGAAATGTCATGTCTTCTTCAGTACTCACTGATGTCCATCCTTGCAGCACTAAGAAGCAGCTTGGGTCTTTATACAGTCTTTTTGGATTACCTTTTTGGAATGCCTGCCCATTTGAGACAGGTGGATCAGGTGATATCTACAGACTACTACTTGTGCTGATACTAATTGGTCCATTTCCTTCTGCAGAGTTATGCTGATTTTTTTCTGACTGGAGACACTGGTTAATAGTACTGGTGTGAATTTACTAAAAGACTGTGGAATACGCACAGTATTTGTGAAGTCAGTATCAGAAAGTAATAGAAAAATTTCATTTGAAAAAAACCCTGGAGGTCACCTTGCCAAACACCTGCACAGAGCAGGACCAACAGGAACAGGTTGCTCCAGGTCCCACCTACTCTTCTACGGACATTCCATCAGGATGGAGATCCCATGACCTCCCTGAGCAATCCGTTCCTGTAGACCAAATGCCTTTGACTAGTTTCAGTGCACCATTTAGCAACATGGGTCTCTGTGTCCTGTTGGTGTGTGCCTCCAGGGAAAGTCCACTCCTTCCTCTGTCTCCTTTTCCTCCACATGCCCAGTCATCTCATGAGCACAGAAACCAATGTGGTTCGTGTGCCCCAATTTGGTCATGACAGTCAATTCCTGCCAATTGTTCCTACAGCTCTTATAGTCCTCCATGTGCTGGTGTCCAGATAGATTTATTCCATCACCTTCCTGGGACTGAAGGTGAGGCTGACCAACTGGGAGTTTTCTTGTCCTCCTTTTAGTCCTTCTGGAAGAAAGATACTGAGTGTAGTCATAATTCCCCAGTCCCCAGGAACCTCTTCTAGCCACTAGGACCTTCCCAAGTTAGTAGAGAATGGCGCTGTGAGGCCACTGGCCAACTTCCTCAGTGCCCTTGGGTACATCTCCAGCTCCTCCCATGGACCTGGACCAGTTTGCTACAGTTGTCTCCAACTTTGAGCTTTCTCTGCAGGTACTATTTCACTCCCACCAGCTCTCTCACTGGACTTTGGGCCCTGACAGACTTAAGAGCAGCTGTCATGGCTCCAAAATGAGACTTGGGAACAAGCAGAACCTCCACCTTTCCCATGGCCTATGTCACAGTGTCCTTGCCATAGGAAACAGCAGTGTCATATTTTCCAGAGCCTGCCTTCAGCTGCTAGTGGGCTCCTAGGGCAGCCTGGCTGTTACTCTTAGTTCCCTTGTCAGTCACAANCATGCACCCCCGTTTTGGGTACTAACTTGCTTTGATGGAGCTAAGCCAGAGCATTCATGTTCATCACTGCTGGCCTGCAGTGATGCTTCCTTGGTTGCCTGCTCATGAGAAGAGCCCTCACTGGTGCATGGAGGAGGTTTCCCCTGGAGAGCGATCATCACTGCTCAGTTCCTTTGGCCTCTTGGGCAGTCTTCCTCAGCATCCTGCCTAGATGCCTCCACAGGTGAAACAGTCTCGCCTGATGTCCAAGGCAGCCATTGTACTCTTGGTCATGTCTTTT